>CM068706.1:33850600-34017683 GCA_035079005.1 Fraxinus americana | reverse complement strand
TTTATGTATAGCCAGAGACATGGGACAAGAACTCTCTACTTTTCTTCAAAATGGAATATTTTTCTTCATTTTTTGTTCATCTATCCATTCAAGTCAGCTTAGGTAAGACCGGTCGATAATTTACTTGTATCTTCAACTGAAGTGATGTGGGTTGGAAGAACATTTTCACAGATTTAGTCATTAAAAAAGCCTCGAGAAGCGATGCTGCGGATTAGTTGATTGTCACGAGTCATATACAAGAGCCGCAGATGTATAGCAAAATGTGTGTTATGTTAAATGCTTGCCAATTAAGTTATGAATTCAAAACAATGAACTGGCTGCAGAAATTTTATAGTTTCAAAAGACTCGTGAATTCGTAGGATAATGATATCATGTATTTTTCCTTGTTTGATTTTGAAAAATTTCAATTTTTGTAGTGTAATTTCTTTTTCCATCTCATGGTCGCTTGGTCCATCCCCCTTGACGGAACTGATATATGGTGATTAGATACAATTGAAGAAAAAATTTAAATTTACTGTACAATATTGTGTATTAGAAATGCCATACACATGTTTTTTAGATAGAGAGAATTCTGACTTGCAATCGTCTCATGCATGCTTGATCAGCATATGTGACATCTGAAATGACAATGTGAGTTAACGATCGTTGATCACATTAATGGTGCGAGTAATTTTTGACGCATTTAATATTGGCATCGGAACGATACACGACTGGCTTAACGATATGTAAATGAAATGACAGCGTAGTAAGCGGCATGATACTGTTGATGACTGAACCTAATTGCGAAGTAGCATTATTCTTTTAGATATTCACGCACAAGCCTTGAATAAAAATTTGGGATAGAGTAGTGATTTTAATTTAGATGTTAATTGTACTCTAGCAACTTTATGTATAATAGAGTTCGAGTGTCGATGTATAGAACCGGTTTTGTTGTATTAGACAGAATTGAATTAGTCACCTCTTTGCTTCACTATGGTGCTCAATTGTGGTACTCGACTAGTAGAAAAACAGATTTTACAGTTATTAGCATAGTTCGGTATACATGGACATACAGACACAATGAAAATGTTGGCATTGATCTTGATGTATACCACAACAAACATTCTCCAAAATATGAAGAGCATGACCAAGAAAAAGGATTTTATAGACGCACAACAGCGAAAATTAACAGCTTGTTTGGGAGGGATCAAGGCATCCATGTTGAGTCATACGAACAATTAGCTACTGGGGACTCTATGAAATGATAGCAAAGCTCGATTCATCTCTGCAACTTGATCCAATAGTTTATTAATTTTCTGCAAATAGATGCAACAAATATCAATATATCATAATGCAGCTTTATTAGTGATTATGCAAATTCGATGGGATTTTTCACAAACAGTTTGTCAGCAAAGAAAATTACCTCATCTTTCTCTCTCGCAATGCGAATAAGCTGATTCGTACTGTCTTCCTGAGCCCTAAATCTTCTCCTTCGCCTGAAATATAGAAACAGTAGCAGCATCGCCGCCACTTTGGCGTAACGGAACGTCAACGACGACTTAAACGTTGAAGCCAAATTGCCCCAGATGAGACTCATGATGTTATTCACCTTGGAACGCAGTATTTCCACCATCGAATCGAACCACTGTGCGATGTCAGCCGCCGACCTAGCCTTAGGACTTAGAATCGAAGGAGATGCGCTCACTGCGCTGGAATCGGACGGAAAAAACGAGGCCGACGAGTTTGAGTTTGAATCTGAATCGGAATCCGAATATGAATCGGACTCGGAATTTTCGTCATTGTATGGTGACGATGTAATTGATAATTCGCCGTGAACTTGCGAAATTTCTCTAGAAATCTGAAGGTTCTCGTGGTTGATTGGAGGGAAGATGATCGTTGAGTTATTATTATCATCTTCGTAATCTCTGATGGCAACCATTGACCAGGGAGTGTTTGGAGGAGGCAGAACTGCGGAGGTGGAGTTGCGGCACTGGATTTTCTCCCGCTCTATTAGACTGATGGATAATGCTACCAGTGGCAGTGGCCGAGACAGCGGCTCAGGCTCAGCCACTTCTTCTTCTTCATTGGCTATGGTTGAATCTGAATCCACCACCACCATTCTTGTGAAACAATGGGACTATTCAGTGTTATCACTCTTGATTTGAGTGGCAAAACAGAAACGATTTCGTTTGGCCTATGGCTCAGGAGTCTCGTTTTCTAGAATCTCGTATTTCAGTTGTGTAGGCATCTCCAACCCATCCTTACTGTACCAAAATTCACCAAATTATACTCGTTGCATAATTTTGCGTCAAAATGATTAAATACCTTTTTACCCTTCTCTTTCACTTTTACTTTTTTTTGTCCATTTTTGTTACAAAACAAATTATTATTATTATTATTATTATTATTATTATTATTATTATTATTATTATTATTATTATTATTATGTGCATTTGTAATAAATTTTAATTATGTCATAAACACGATCACTTTCAAAAGTTCATTGCTCGTCATAAACAATTCAAGGATAAATAGGCTTACCTTACACTTCAAAATGCATTAATTGATCATTTGAGGAATAAATATATGAATTTTGAGAATTAAATTATAACACTAGTGCGACTTCGTAATATCATTTTATCGGGATTTGAAACGTATTGCACTATTTTTTAGCATTGTTCTAAAAAAGGGGAAAATGCGCCGCCTAGGCGCGACGCGCGACCAAAACGCGTCGAATTCGGGAAATGCGGGAAAAATGTGTTTTCCAACTAAAAGGTGCGCCTAATGCGCGCCTAGGCACGCATTAGTCCGTCTAATCCTTTTTTTTTTTAATCTGTTTTTTTAATATATTAAAAATTTTATTTTTTTTATATAAAAATATATTTAATGCCTTAAAAATACGAAACGCATTATGACACTTATTATTCGCATTGACACGCCTAAACTTGTGATTCTTGATTCTCGGCCTCGACGTTTCGCAACGCATTACACATTTTAGAACACTGTTTTTTAGTACCTCGATTTAATATTTTTTTAGTTGTGGTATTTCTATTAATTGTAATACATTTTTTATACTTATTAATGAATTCAATATTTTCGTTAATTTAACGTCATTATTTATTTATAATTTATTTAGTCGTAAAAGTCAATTCTATAATAATTGTAGCCCTTTAAGTTAGTTTTTCAATTCACTTTGCATAGTTTCAATCGAATATCAGCAGAGAAAAACATGACAAAAATATCGATGACTGCGCAGAGACATAATCATGTGCATGCGAAGGCAACTTTCCTTATTAAGGTCACAATACTATACAAATTATAGCCACAGTTATTTACTAGTTAACAACTTATTTATCAGTCACAAAATTTTTTATTAATTGATTACATATTATTTATCGATCAGAAATTACAAATTTTATAGATCAGAATTACCTAAAATTCCACCCCGCCTAACATCGGCAACAACCAAATGCCACCCCACCTCACCACCATCGACAACACCAAAAGAACCACCACCATCCCACCACCACAACTGCCATTACCATCACCACTTGCACAACAACCGCCTCACCACCCACAAACAACCACTAACAGAAAATACCTACCCACAGATAAAAAAATCACCCGTAGTGCAAACAACAAAAAAAAAATACCCACAGTGTCGCATGCACTCAGCGTTGGAGATAAGTTGAACTGCTGCGCGGGTTCTAAAGGTAAGTCGCTAGAGAAGAGATTGTGAACTTGAGAGAGAGAGAGAGAGAGAGAGTTTTGACAGTGAAATTGGATTGGGGTGAAGGTGGATATGTAGATTAATTTAATTTTATATTATTATTAATAATATTTAAAAGTTGAATTATCACCTTATTTTTTAACAAAAAAACCTTTTAAACCTAATTTTTGAATTGGGAAGTTCAAAACCATGTATAGATGTAATTTCCATTTTTTTTTTTTTTATCAGTCCTCAGAGGTGAAGTAAAATGAGTATACATGCAAGAACAAATAATCAAAATTATCATTTTTTTCATTAACATGGATCCTGTAGATGATTCATACAGAGGATCAACTGCATGAATAAACCACAAATTACTAAAACTAACACGATTTCTTTTGAAGTTTGAAAAGATTTGAGGGAAATTCAGAACCTTCAGTCACAGGCTTTGTTCGGTCTCCTAAAGTAAGCAAACAAGAAGTTGATGACATGATTGCAGGATACAGATGGGGAATTATATTTACAAGCTGATTCAAACAGGTTTTCGCTGTCCGATGACTAAGAAACCTCGAGCTGTATCATAAATATGGCACAGAAATCCAGGAAGATGAATTGTGGGCCACTAAGTCTCTGCAAATCGAGCAGGTACTTCTCGTTGCTGGTTTTGTACAACTGTGGTAAATTCACACATAGTATTAGAAAAAGAACGATGTTATATAAATTATAAAGTACACATATTTCTAACAAATCAGCTTCTGTATGACAAAGAGCAGAGAGATTGTCATGGACACTAATGAGCAAGTCGACTGGAGATTTATGCAAAGTACAGCAACGAGTAAAGGATTAAGAAACTGACAAAAAAGACACTCTGCGAGTTCACTTGTAGAGAGAGAGAGAGAGAGGTAGGATCTATTGTGCATGTATGTTTTTGTGTCTGCGTGTCCATGCGAAATAGACAACATCAAAATTGTCTCTTGTAAACTAAATATTTCTAAGTATACATCATTGTCTGTGTGATATACACGGCTCAAGAGAGCGAAGCCTTACCAGGCAAATGATCTGAGTTCGAGCATCCTTATGGGGGAAGGGGTGAAATCCTTTATCCCCTTTTTAGGAAAAAAAAGGCATATGAGCTTAAAAACTCAACTTCTCGCTCATAATACTAATGCAAGATCAGGAAGAAAAAGACAAAGGGGAGCATGCTGAAAACCGAGATAAAGAATGTAAAAAGTAGAGTTCAAAGTTCAAACTCTTCTTTTTTGTCTATTTCTTTTACCATCTTATGTCTAAATGAGCTTAAGAAAATACCATGTTAGAGAATAAAAGGTGAAAAAGAGAGTGTACAAACAATACCTGAATTTCAAACTTTACCACAGTCTGAGTCTGTACAACGTCAGAATTGGTGGGAATCACATTATCCGGGTAATGGCTGGCGTTCATATGATTATTGGTCATATTCTCGGGGTACTGAAAACCATGAAGCCAGAGGCACTTCATGTTATAGTGCCCAATCTTTTTCCACCTAACTCTGAGTTCTTGCAAAACTCCAAGAACCTGTGTCATTATTTCTCGCGGATGTGCAGGAGACTGAAAATGTAACCAATATTTTATGTTGATGAAACTCATACTAATTATCTTACTACATATGAGTTGAAAATCACATGCAATCTTTTTCCCCAAAATTCGCATCACGGATATTTAGCACAGGTCCTCTTTGAAATGTTAGACTGTGTCAAAATTGGTATCCTCCTAACAATGTATAAGCTTCTATTTATTACTCATTCTCCAGAGAAAAACAAAATTAGAACCACAAAATGAACCTGAATTCCAACAAGCCACTGCTTTTGTCTTGGAAGCTGGGGTCTCAAATTCCTATCCTGAGGAAGGCCATGTATATCAATTTCTGGATAAAATCCTTTGCGAGAAGCCTTCTGGAGTTGGATAAACGCATTCCCAGGTAAGATCAAAGATTTTCAAGTTACGAAGGCAAAATAAGGAAAAAACAGCAAGCTTTCAAGTCAGCAATTCCATGAATGTCATGCACTTGGAATAAGAGGAAATTCTCTTCCATACGCTTAAAAAGCTAAAAAAAAATTAAAAAGAACGAAACCAAAAGTTGCTTCAACGTTACAAGAAAGACCATAAACAAGTGCAAAAGAGCCTGAATAAATATCAACCGTGGATCACAAGATAATGGATTCTGGAAAAAATTAGTCGTTAATGAATTAGACTTGCAGTAAGAAAATCTGACCTGTCTAGTCATTTAATCTGCAACTAACTCTTGCTTAAATTGGAAGAAAAAATAAAAATTTGAACACCATAGCACATTGGTGTTTTAATATAAATTTATAAAATTGGACATTAAATAACGTAATTAATATAAAAAACCCTTTCTTGAGTCTTGCAGTCAATGTGGCGTCAATATCAATGAATAAACTTTACTCTTTAATGGAGCATGGCATAAATACTGGAATTTTTTTCGGGCTAATGATTCTAATGAACAGTTCAATTACTAGTCATTTTTTTCTTCAAGGATATAAAATGCAAAGTATGCTAAATCAAAATATTCTTCTTTTCCATTTTCCAATTTTGGCATTTGCCAGTGTATCTTCCATGGCAAAACAGTCACTCCTCGAAAAATTTCCATCACAATTAATAATCCATTTGCTTGTTAGGCTACTCGGAAAGCAGAACGATCTTAAGTAGTAACACAAAGCAACATAGAAATAAGGCGAAAAGGTTTTGGACTGCACAACCAAACCTAGATCCTCTTATTCAAAACGTATACAATAACTGAAAGCTTTGATACATAAAAGCATCTAGAGGCAGCAGTGTCAAGATCTAGCATAGTTTTGAACCAAAGGTAGCAGCAGAAGATCCAAGATTGGAACAACGTTAGGAAAATCATTTTAAACAGTGACAAGAAGTGTTAAGGTTGTGTATAGCGGTCTCATGCATGCAATGACATCTTCGAAAAACAATTACAGTAGTTGGAGTTCTAAAACTTGATAGATTAAAGCTGCCTTATATTAGGAGGTAAGATGCACAGTATTTTTGTAGTAAAATAATTTTGTTTCTCCTATGCTGTATTTAGATAGGTATACATTCATCAACATAACCCCAAATCCCCCATGAAGTCTGGAGGTAAGGTTCAAATGCACCCGCCCCTCCTTTGTACCTAATTTGCTATTCAATAAACTAGGGTAGGAGGAAAGGCCAAACCCCACATTTAAGATGGATAGGGAGAAAAAACACTTGTCCATCTCTAAATGAATTTTTCAAAAAACAAAAAAATGAAAATAATTAAATTAATTAATTTAAATTTAAAAAAAAAAAGAAGAAGAAGAAGAAGAAGAGGAAGAAAAGAAAAAGCATACCATGGACTCATGAAATTCACCACCTAAATAGCCAGTGAAAATGGGGGACCTGTTGTCAAGTAACAAGTAGTATGCAACAGTAGCCTGCAGCATAAGACGATAATTGTACTTTCAAATGGCACAGTAATAAAACTGACAGTGAATGAATATAAATTGTATACATCATTTTGTATTCTATTCTGAAGAGACTCGATCAACATGTTTTTATCAAATCCCATCCTCAATACTTCTTGAATGATCTCCTCGTCAAGCTGCAAAATAAGAAAATCGGTTCAAGGTTATGTCAGCATAAGAAACAAAGCAAACTTTGGAGAGAAACCACGTAGTTCTACAAAATCAAATTTGGGTAAACTGTGGCAACAAAACCTCTTTATCACACCGTGACAGATGTACGAACTTTGTTATCAGCACCCAAATATGATAGCAATCATGTATAAAAAATAACCATCAATGCAGACACTAAGACTCCTTTTGATACACCATATTTTCCATTTTCCAACTTTTGTAGTGTTTGAATTGCAAAATTTTCCCGGAAAAATGTTTTCCAACTTTCCAAATTTTTCACCTTTTTGAGGAAAACAAATTCTTGATGTTTTGGTTGGTAAATATTTTACAGGTTTTTTTTTTTTGGTAATTGAAAAAAATTCTAAACACAATGGTAAAAAAATTTATCACTTTTATTGACAATTTTCCATGCAAAACAAAGCCAAACAAATGGTATTCGGTATAGTAATTTTTTTTCGAATTTTTTTTTTTTGGCAATTGGAACAAATTCTAGACCCAGTGAAAGATAGCATGTCAATGAGCCGAGCTGAGAAAAAAAGCTCGGGCTCGGCTCTAGCTTTTTTAGGCCCGAGCCGAGCAAAGCTCGGCAAAAAAAATGAGGCTCAGCCCGAGCCTTAGCGGGCCGAGCTGAGCTCGGACCGAGCCGTTCGAGGCTTTTTTTTTAATGTCAAATCTACATTTTTACTTAAAAAATTTAAAATTTGTACGGTTTATACGTAATATAAATTAAATAAAAAAGTTCGGGCTCGGCTCGAGCTTTTTTGGGCCCGAGCAGAGCAAAGCAAAGCCTGGCCAAAAAAATGAGGCTCGACCAGAGCCTTGGCTCAATGTAACCGAGCCCGAGCCGGGCCCGGCTCGAGCTTTTTCCGAGCCGCCCAGTCGCCCGCGCTTTTTTGCCATCCCTAGTGGTAGAAAAAATTATCAATTTAATGGATAATTTTCATAAAAAACGAAGTCAAACAGACACCAAACTTTCAGTATTTTCCATGGAAAATTATATCAATCAAACACAATTAATTACAATTCCCAGTAAAACAATTTCTAAACAAATCAATTCCTTGTAAAACATTTTCTTTCCACCAATTTTCCACCTTTACAATCAAATGGACCCTAAATAATTAAATGTACGTAAGAATATGCTACAAATGTATAAGGGGAGTACGCTGTACCCTTGTTTAAGTTTCACAAGTCCTTTATTGTATCCTTGTTAGGAGGTAAGGCCCATCATCCCTTATATTAATAAACGAGTAGGGGACAATGCCAACCACCCCCCACCCCCGCACTATTGGGTAGGAGAGCGTAAAAACTCCTATCCCAGCAGAAGTGCTTTTTTAGAAAAAAATTACAGACACAAAAGAAAACTGTAATGGATAAATGGTTAGAAGATAATTCATACATTGGACCTTGTAATAGAAGATTATTCTTATAGAGGACCTAGTAATGTTGGTAGTAGTACTCCCAAATTTATGGCTTTCACAAATTCTTCTCCTTCTTTCTGGAGATAAGGTTGGATGCCCCTCATTTGTATGAATTCTTTCTATTAATAGATGAGGAAGGGCTCAATGCCAAACCCCCCATTGATAACTAAATATAGGTGTAAAAATCTATATCCGATGTATATGGTGTTTTTAGCAAAGGCATAAAAAAATCACAGTCCACAGTCCACTTTCCATTGATTGCTTAAAAAGTAAAATTAAGTGATCTTGAAGAAATATGAGATACAAGGGGCACTACATGAATCCTTATTGTTTTCTTATTTAACCATTGATAGGGAGAGAGAAGAAAGAAACTCTAAGATCGCATTCCGAAGTTCTCAAAAGGAAAATGCCATCAGGTATAGTTAACTTCCATGCCATTCTTTGTAACTGGCACATAGATCAGGTAAAAGAGCTGTGGAACAAAGACAACGTAATCAATTTATATTGTTTATTAATCATCAAGAAAACATTCATTCTACCAGCAACTATCAGTTTACATGGCCAAACTCATAGATGACAGTTCAGGTACCTTTTTTAAGTGTTCTGTTGCATCAGGCGGAGGAACAGCTAAATAGCGAGGAAGATGATCTTTGAACCAATGGTGCTGACGAATCTCGGGAATAGTTATCCGCTTCATAGGGTCTACAACCAGCATTCTTGGAATCAAATCCCGAGCTCCATGTGACAAATGACTTGGAAGAGTATACATTCCCCTCTAAATTTTCAAATAAAAATGTAGAAAATAATGATCATCCCAGACCATAAACTAGCATTTTTAATTAATGTAAGCACAAAATGGATTAGCGTGTGTACCTTTATTTTCTTAAAGAGGTTGGGAATGTTTTCATCATCAAAAGGAAGAGTACCACAAAGAAGAGCATACAAGATAACGCCACAGCTCCAAATATCTACCTCAGGGCCAGCATAAAGTTTTCCAGAAACCACCTGCGATCAAGTTTTGCTTATGCAATAACTTCCAAAGCATAACCTCGTAAGCCTAGTTATTTATTACTCGTTGTTTAAAAGGTAATACTAAGTCATTGATCTCATATATTTAAAACCTCAGGAGCAGCATAATTTGGGCTCCCACAACTTGTTCTCAGAAAATGTCCATCCCTCATAATGTTGCTCAATCCAAAATCAGCTAGCTTCACATTGCCTCTAGAGTCCAAAAGCAGGTTCTCAGGCTTGAGGTCACGATGAACCACCATGTTCCTATGGCAATACTCCACTCCTGAAATAATCTGTTTCCAAAGGAAAAGAAATAAAGAAAATTGAGTCAACAGCAATAAAATTTATAGGTTGAATTTGTTGGGTCTGGACGCCAACACTCATCATATAAACACTAAAACAGACAAATGGTAGCAAATTCTACCTGCTGAAAAAAGCGTCGAGCTTCATCCTCTTGTAACCTACCCTTTTCAACGATATAATCAAAGAGCTCTCCATGATTTACGTATTCCATGACAACATATATGTCTGTTGGCGTCTCTATAACCTCATAAAGCCGTATCACATGCGGATGCACGAATAATCTACATATTTTAATTTCTCTTCTCACTGCATAACATGTTTGCACTTAGACAGCTGTAACATATTATTACTCTCAAAGAAAATGCGACATAAAGCAAACACTGAGAAGAAAACAAAACTAAGTTTGAAAAATACAAAAGCTTTTTTTTTTTTTTAATAAAAATTATAGCCTTTCAGAAGACATCAAACACTAATACGCTATTGCTGCAAAATTAAGTAGAGATAACATTTGTCAAATGTGGTAGCTTCATCCAAAAGTCATACCTTTTTCCTCCATATCGGGGCTCTTCATTTTACGACGGTTGAGGATTTTGATAGCCACTTTATATCTAGTTTGAACATGCTCAGCTATTTTAACTTTTCCAAATGAACCATGCCCAAGTGTCTTTCCAAGTCTGTAGTTCCTTAGAAGTGATTCGGCGGTATCAGCTCTGTTATCCATATTCCTTCAGTATAATAAAAAATCAGCAATCAGTCTCACTCTATACTGAAAAACTCCTGTAAACAGCAATGAAAACAACTGGAGTCTGTTTCATCAAAATGTGTTAATTATAGTTGAAAGTTGTAAGTTAGGCTGTCTATTATTATAACAATGACATCGTTATATGATCCGATTAACTGTTTCTCTGATTTTCATCACCTATAAACACATTGTTCATAACAGCATATGTTTCATCTCCTGTAAGAAGTTACAAATTAACGATAAACTGAGTAAGTTGAGCCTATCTAAAAGCTAAAAGGTGAAGCACACGAATTCAAGTCCCTGAGATAGTAGTTTGAAGAAGTTTTATCAAACCAGGCGCCACACAACAGTTGACTGGATATCTAGGGGTAAAGCACTGTTTTTCTTTCCCTGCAATTTAGCTGGTAGCTGAATATTAAACAACTGTTCTCCACAACTTCTGAAAACTGTATGTACACTTCTTGAGTCCACAAAAGAAATTTGATACCATGCAAGAACTTCAAAGAACTGAACATTGGTTCTTCCCCATTTGATCATACATGTGGTATAACCCTGCTATGTTTTTTCCACATAGTTGGTCCCAATCTCATATAAAAAAGGTTGTGGCATGCTGACAGTCACTACAAATTGTATTTCATCTTATGACGTGAATCTTAATTTACATTTTATTGAGGCATCTCCTACTGGATGTATCACACATTGGGAATAAGGCTTGGTTTTTATTGTCTCATCACGCATGTGGTATGAAGAGATTAAGCTTTTTGTTGTGAGATGAATAGGTAAATAACCCTATGGGGGTACCACCAATCTTTTGCAACTTGATCAATTGAGAGAGTTAAAATGTGAACAGTGCACTGCAATGTAATCCAGCACCACAAGCAATATTGTCTCTCAAAGGTTAGTAAGTGTTTGCACTTGCCATGGAACAAAAAATGGTTGACTTGCTCAAAATTTTACATGTACGAGACACAGAATAGAAAAGCATGGGAAACCCTTCTAAATTTTCTCACCAGAAATTTATGTCATCCTACTTCTGAACTTCAAACATGCGCGATTAGGTCATCACATAATCCAAACAATGAAAATGACAGACATAATCTAGTGTACGGAAAAGGAACTTAAGAAAAAAAAAATAGAAAGGATGAAAGTGATAAATTATAGAGAAACAATGGTTTCTAAATATCACACAAATTTGGATGATTTGAATCTACGTTACACGGTCATCTTTGGTTAAAGCTCATTACTATGTTACATACATGGCTAAGCCATGTGGACCCTTCATGTTAAAAATCTGACACTGAAACATTTACCAGATTGGACATCCATATCGCCAAGCAAGCTGAACATTTTTTTATCATTATGTCAACCATGGAACAATGACAAATTTTCACCCAGCGCATTACCAACAAGCCATATCGAAGCAAAACCTCATAATTCAACTCCCTCAGTGGAAAAATTAATTCTATTACATTTCAGAAAATACAAGTTGAGTTTGATCACTGTATTATCAACCCCAAAACTGCGACACAATTTCAACACACGAGCTAAAAAAAGAAAAAATTGCATGCCAGCGCGACAGAGAAGAACTAAAAATGAAGTCTTATATCAATAATAAACAAATCCCTCAACTTTTTCATAAAATTCCCTAATTATGTATGATCCCCCTGTATAATTGCAGAGAAACTCCTCCTCGTTATGATCAGCTATTTAATAAAAATTAATTCCTCGAATTCAGAGTCAATTAAATGACATTTTTCGTAGCTTCTGTTGTTAACCACAGTATACACAAAAAAAAAAAAAAAAATTCAATTAGAAAACCAAAACATTAATCAGAACCCAATTTCTCAACCTAATCTATGCACATATCTATCCAAAACATAAAATCACATTACACTTAATGCGAAACAGACAATTAATCAAAAATTGTAGTTTTCAACAAAAAATTCACCTGAAAACGGAGCGTGATTACATTCAACCACTCTATATATTAAGCAATGAAATTCTTCAAGGGAATTCAGAAGAGAGACAAATAATCAAACAATTGATTGACGAAAACGAAAAAGTAAAAAATAAATACACGCAATATGATATAAATAAATGAGAAAGAAAGTGACTGGAGATTTGGGAGCTCTATGGGTGAGGGCTGACTCAGCAACATGCAGACAAAAATTGATAATTGTATTTTCTTTTGTCACGTTGGGTTTATTATTATTAATTACAATCACTTATTTCCAGAAAAATGACGTTAGCTTAGCTGCTATGGTGGTCATTAAGGAAGCGTCCACCATTGTTCAGGAGATCAAATTCGTATATTCACTTTGTAAAATGATATTATGGTACCACTAATTTTTAATATTTTTCTTATTTACATTAATAGTTTTGAGTAAAATTATATAATTAGAATTTTAAAATATCTTTTAATAAAATAAATTATTGTTCCATCAAAAATATAAACCTAATTTTTTCTTTCTTTTCCTCAATATATGATTTAACGTAGCTTTTCTGTCGACGAAGACTTTTACTTTCTTTCACGACGGCAAGATAATGGAATTTTGAAATACTAAAGAATCTGATATGAGAAATAATATGTAATATTCGGGTCGGATTGGAAATTGAATAATTCATTCATGAATAGGGTGTCCTATTTAAAATCCACATTTCATCCCCCTATATTTTACCCCAATTTTCCTTTCCCAAAATTCAACCTAGTTTTTGCTTCAATTTCTTCACTGTCGAATTTTCTATGGAGCTATTGACTAACGGTGTGTTTGATTGTAAGGGTGAAAAATAAGTGGAAAGAAAATGATTTTCAGGGAAAGTAATTGTCTAAAAATTATTTTGCAGGGAATTGTTAATTAAGTGCGTTTGATTGGTATAATTTTTTACCCGGAAAAATTTTGAAATTTTATATTTTTTTTGTTCATATTTGGCTTTATTTTACATGAAAATTATCCATTAAAATGAATTTTTTTTTATAATTAGTTATGAAATTTGTTAACATTGCCAAAAAATAAAAAATAAAAAAGTTTTGCTCGAAAACTATTTTTTATCAAAGTTTAGTATTCGTTTGGCTTCGTTTTATATGAAAATTGTCCATCAAAGTGAAATTTTTTTTATAATTGGTTATGAAATTTGTTAACATTGCCAAAAAAAAAAAAATTTTTTTTTTTTTTTAGGCAGAACATATCTTTAACTATAATTAGTAACACGTTCACTAACCAATACAGATTTGCTCAACTTCTGTTTTTTCATCCGATTCACTATACAATCATTTTATCGGATATCACAATTTGTTGTAGAAGTTACAATACTTAATCATACCATAGATGCGATTACATGAAACATTGATTTTTCGAGGAAAACTTCACACATGAATGTAGTTCATGATTTGAACATATAGTCGATGAAGCAAATTCAATTTTTCGTAATCGTCCAGAATGCATGTGACATTCTTATATATTTAAAGTTTTTATCACATATTCAGGTAAAAATAAAATGTTTCATTTCATTGAGAATGCAACCTTTCAACACGAGTGTTTGCACAAATTCCATACTCAAGCTAATTCGTTAATTACATAGTATCTTTGATTTTACATACAAACCCAACAAATCATTGTAGTTCATTTTTTACATACAAATTGAACGTAGGAATCAGCGCGTCAGAACATACAAATATATATATATATATATATATATATATATATATATATATAGTGAGTTGACACATTAATTCATTGGTGGATTGGAACTCACAAAATCTTTATCCACCAATGAATTAATGTGCCAACTCACTGGTGCTTAGGATAAGATGAGCACCGGTGCTCATTAGATCATTTCTGTATATATATATATATATATATATATATATATATATATATATATATATATATATATATATATATATATAACCTTCGAATTTAATGTTTGGGATAACAGCGAAAATCACAAAATCTTACAAATATAAATTTACTTAAATAGACATATATAAAATTAAATAAAAGTATATTTTTCTAAATTCATCCACTAACGTCTATTTTCATTAAACTCTTTTGGTCAATAGAACAAATTAATATGTTACATAAAAGATCGACTAGAAATATTAACAATAAGGATTAGTTGGTAACACAACTTATAGAGAATTCGTCTTCATGGCTCAACCGATATTAAATGAGAATACCAAAATGAATTAAAGCATGAAGCATATAAAACTACAGAAATAAGCATAAGACTACTTGATCACTTCCACTAAACATCTGCAAGTGCTCAAGTTGAACATATAATAGATTTTCTGATGGCACTTTATCACTTAAAATAATAGAGTCTACGTCACATCACATCGAGGGTGATAGTGATTATAATGGTTTATGGACACCCATCATATAATTTTTGATCTATAGAATTAAATATTGAATTTTAAGAAGGTTGATGTTATATGTAATTTTTGATCACTGGCCCTTGGATCCGCGTTCACTGAAGAAAGACGTCAGCCGCTTAAAAAGAGAGGAAAATTTAGACACGGGATTGTAAATGACGTCGCTTTGATTGTTTACATAGGTATTATGGAAAACGTCTCCTACTCGTGTAATCCTTGCAGATTGTTTATTTATAACAAATTGAAGATTCAAGCCATAATGTATCATCAAAATCTACAAGTTTTGGGGTCCTATGGGCGCACAATGGAAATGAAATTATATAGTGATTGACGAAGACTTCTGACGGGTGACGTGTCAACAGACTTTGACTTCATTAATGTCCACGCGTAAGTCTCCTGCACATCTGAATAAATTGTTAGATGCACGTGAACTTTTCGGTAGTAGGGGAGACGACCACAGACACTCTGATAGCCAAGTCAATTTGTATGTTTGGACGTTGAATTAACAGAAGACTTGAGTCACAACTATATGTACAAGCACTGGGTTGTTGAAAGAAAATAACAAAAAGTGAGCAATAATACCGTTAAGAGTGTAAAATTACATTATCTTCAAATAACACTTAGTGTGAGCTTTTATAGTAAAAGACTAAAAGTAATGAAGTAGTTACCGTTGGATGAAAGATATGGGTCCTCATCTTATCTTTTCTCATATGTCACTTCTGTAGTTCTAGATTCATTTAGCATTTAATGATTTTGAAAAGTGATGATATAATGCCAGATTAGACGCCTCAAAAGTAAATTGATAAGTTGATTAAGAGGCGTCTGCTACAGAGATATCATATCAATCAACAGCGAAAAATTTCGTACGGAAAATCTCTTGAAAGAGATGAAGCAAGAAGATGCTTTCATAGGATTAGAGGTTTGTCGCTTCGGAATTACATTGCATCAGGTTGTGGCACCTCACCTCAACACATCGAAAGAGGCATAATAATAGTAATAAATGTAAACTTGCTAATTATTCTTGATATTCTAGAAGGCATCATCTAAGGATCTGTTTGATTTTAATGGTGGAAAATGTGTGGAAATAAAATGAAATTCAGAGAAAATAATTGTCTGGGAATTGTTTTATAGGGAATTGTTAATTAAATGTGTTTGATTAGTATAATTTTTCACCCAAAAAATTTTACATTTTTGTATTTGTTTGGCTTTATTTTATATGGAAATTGTCAATTGAAGTAATAAATTTTCCCACAATTGGTTATAAAATTTGTTTCCATTGTCAAAAAAAAAAATTCCCCTAAAAAAATCATTTATTTTATCAAAATTTAGTGTTCGTTTGATTTTGTTTCACATGAAAATTGTTCATTAAAGCGAATTTTTTTTAGAATTGATTATGACATTTGTTTTCATTGTAAAAAAAAAAACGCAGCAGCAGCCTGGAAAAACTTTTTCCACCAAAATGGTGGGAAAAAATCTTCATCAATTTCGAAGAAAATGGGTCACGTGAGCACCCCAAGTGAAAAACCAATTCTCAAGAAAATTTTACACCTATCAAACAACTAAAAATGTGGAAAATGGAAAAACAAATTCCAACTTCCAAGGAAAATAGAGGTTGTCAAACAGGGCCTAAGTGTAAGGCATTTTCGTTCCACATATTGGCAAGGCTTAGAAAAAGGCATTGAACTCTTCTTTTGACGCATATGGCCTTTTGACATGCCTTTTTTATTGAGGTACTTACAAAAATACCCTTAAAATTAGAAGTGTTTTGAAAAATCACGTGAAAGGTTTTTAAGAAGTAAAAAATACTGTATAAAATAAAAAAGTGACACAATGTCACTTTTTTTTATAAAAATTGTCACTTTTTAAAAAATAAAAAAAGTGACACAAACTCAAAAAAAGTGATAAATACTTAAAAAGGTAACAAAACACCAATCAAAACATATATTTGTTATAAAAAATGTGAGAAATTTTTAAAAAGTAACCAAATATTCAGAAAATAAATGCTCAACCAGAGGTAGAACAGATTTATTTTGCATAAAAATATATAGGGACCTTCAATTCAAGGATATAGACTCCATATTCAGGGACCAGGCTCGAGAGCGTCAAGCGGAGAGTTGGAGATTGAGAAGCTGAGAGAAAGTGGATCTGGGAATTTCGCGGTTTCAGTTTCAGCACATACAGGTATAGTTAGTTTTGGGTTGGATCAATTTCCTGTTTTAATTTTTTTTCCCTACGGCCTAGATAAGTGGAAAGTCCAATATGCTACTACTTAAAAAAAAGGAGTACTTACAAAAATACCCTTAAAATTAGGGATGTTTTGAAAAATCATATGAAAAGTTTTTAGAAAGTAAAAAATACTGTATATAATGAAAAAGTGACACAATGTCACTTTTTTAAATAAAAACTGTCACTTTTTTACTTTTTTAAAAAAAGTGACACAAACTCAAAAAAGTGACAAATCTAAAAACACTGACAAATACCAAAATAACACCATCCATTTGTGTAGCACCAATAATCATGTTCTTAAAATAATCACATGTTCAGGACAATCCACATGTTGATTACGTAAAAAAAAAAAGTGACTGAAAAAGTGATTCACTGTCACTTTCTAAGTTAAGTGTCACTTTTTTTTATTAAAAATTAATGTTTGTCACTAAAAAAGTGATAAAAATCAAGAAAGTGACCGAAAAAAGTAATAAACACTAAAATAAAGTGACCCCTACCAAATTGACATTATGTTTGTCACTAAAAAAGTGACATTGTGTCACTTTTTTTTAACAAAAATAGAAAAAGTGACATATTACTTTTTATTAAAATGTGATACAACTTTTATTAAAAATGATGTTTGTCATTCAAAAAAGTGATATAAATTTTGAGTGACTAGAAAAAAGTAACATACATGAAAGGAAAAAAGTGAGAAAAATTCAAAAAAAAAGTAACAAACATTAAAAAAGTGACAAATATTGACAAACATTAAAAAAGTGGCAAATATTAAAAAAATTTCATCCTAGAGTCTTCAAAGCCAGGCACATCACATTAGACTATCTTCTTTTCCACTTCCATATGCCTTGTAGCACATAGGTCGAGGACATCAATCATCTTCACACTTGTATATCTTTGCGTTGGCGTATCCTAGCTTGACGGTAATATTACGTTCCAGTTCATTTTTAAAACGAACAGTCTGGACTCCAGATATGGCTTTTACCACTGTTGATTTCCCATGAGCCACATGATCAATGGTGCCAATGTTAATTCTAGCCTGACGAGAAATAACCTTAGGCGAGAGTGGATGTAGTTGTTCAAAAAAGAACCCGACGTTGCAGCAGCCACAACCACCTCTGACGCTACCATCTAAACCCCTCCCAAATGAACCCCAAAATCCAAACTATCACAATTTCATTATATACCGCTTCAACAATTAAAAAAACTGTGTTAAAGAAATGGGTTTCTTCCCCTTCGCAGCTCCAACTCCTGGTTCAGTAAAATTACTAGCCTTGCTGGATCTTACGGTAGAAAAAGCAAACAATAAATCTCATGAAATGGGATTTTTTTCAGGTTTCAAATTTTATGCAGAAGATCTAATAGTTGCTTGCAGCGGAAAAAGGCACACCTGGGTTTTGGTTGATTGCTTCAGATCAGAAAAAAACAGTGAAGTGAAGGGAAATTTGGGGAGTTAATTTTAGTAATAATTAGAAGTAGTACCAAAATAAGGAGTAAGGACTCGTCTCCTACTGAGGGAAGAAGAGAACAACATGCTATCTAAATTGGTAAAACTAATTATACTCGTTTTCTCTGTTTTCCAAGAATTATATTTCCTTTTTTGACATTTTTACTAATTTTGTTAGGGAGATCAGAGGAAAAATCAAGATTTACCAAAAATCGTGGATGTAGTTTTGTCACATCCAGCTTGCTTAAGTCCTGCTCCATCAAACCTTTTTTAGACATTTTTGATTGCTCTTAATAGGTCTATGGAAAAAGATTAGTGACGAGCAGCAGTCGGGTCTACTGCTTTACTAAGGAAGGGAGTGGGACGGGCGTTGGGGTGGGGAAAGAGAGAGAGAGAGAGAGAGCTTGGGATAGGCGTTATCGCTACGTGTTACGAACTCCTCCACCAAGTCCACCACCAACTCCTGCACCTCCACCAACTCCGCCACCAAGTCCACCACCACCTCCTCTTCCCAGTCCACTGCCAGCTCCACCTCCCAGTCCTCCACCACCTCCTACTCCTCCATGGTTGGGCCAGATGATTTCAGTGTGGAGGATTTCGTGGCCAGTGTTGGGATAATAATTTGGGGCTTCATAAGGTTTTGGGGGGTTGGAGCGTATTAATTACGGGGTTAAAAATTTTAATTAGTTTTAGGGTATTATTCTAATTTGTTAGTTTTGGAGGGTATTTGGCCTAATTAACCCTTTTTTATTTTTATTATTTTTTTCTATTTTCTTGAGCTATTTCTTGTACCTAATGGTTAATGTGGACTTGCTCTCTAAATTGGGTTGGATGATTTCTCGGGCCCAATGTCCTCAAAAACGGCTTTCAATTTTTAATTGTCCAATTTTTATGAACTTGAAAATTGTCAGTTGTAAGAATTATTTTGTATATAGTATTTATGATTTATTTTATTTATTTAATGTCATAAAATAATTGAAATAATATTAAAAGTAAGAAAATATTTTTTTACGTTTAGGTACTTCAATTCTGTAACGTTTGAGGGTTGATCTTACCGTCTTATCCATTTTAGAATACTGATTGTTGTAGATGCTCTTTAACAACAAAAGTCTATCTTCCTTTGATAGCATTGCTTAGACGGAGTGATTGATAGTTCTTTTTAAACTCGGTTAAAATTATATCTGCATAGCAAAATAAAAATAAAATAAAATAAAGAAGTAAATACAGAAATAATTAGGATTAGAGCTTTGTAGATCAATGAAATTTAAGGTATTGTGCACCACAAATCTTATAGTTTTGTCATCTTTAAGATGCAATATTGTAATTGAAGTTTATTTAGATCAATCCAAGACATGTAATGATATTCTTTCAAGAAAACTAGACTCTCTTATTATTCAATAGTTACACTAACGATCACTTGTTTCTAATGGTTACACGATTCTTCTTGCATGAAGGACATAATTGTGTATATTGGTTAATGATTTCAGTCCTATGACTATTAGTGTAACTGTTGAACTTGAGTGACCATATTTATAAAAAAAAAAAAAAAAAACTTTAATGACCATTTTAAATTTTTTAACGAACTTCAAATATTGATATTGAAAAAAAAAAATCCATGTATTAAAACTTAAAAGCAGTGTTCTAAAAGACAGCAAAATGCACCGCCTAGGCGTGAGGCGTGGCCAAAAAGCTTCGAATTTGAGAAATGCGAAAAAAATGTGTTTTCCATCTAAAAAGCGAGAATAATGCGAGCATTATCCCACCTAATTTTTTTTTAAATCTATTTTTTTTATGAAATATTAAAAAATCTATTTTTTTATATAAAAATATATTTAATGGCTTAAAAATACGAAATGCATTATGGTGCTTATTCTTTGCATTGACACGCCTAATCTTGTGATTCTTGATTTTCGATCTCGACACATCGCAACGCATTACGCATTTTAGAACACTGTTTAAAAGTGTTACATATATGAGGTATATTTTTTGTTGGGTTATTAGGGCCCATCCTTGTATCTGGGCCCATATAAATGCAAAGAAGAAAACATCTACTATTTAACTTGTCATTTCTAAAATTGCACCACCTACATCATTTTTAAAAAAATATTCAAACTGTTGTAAATAGTAAGTTATTGGTAAATGATAGATGTATCCCTACAGCCCTAAATATTATTACCATTTGTATCTATATTCCTTATTTCCTATAAAGATAGGACTTTTGTTCTCATTATGATATACACAAGTCTATTGACTTCTTTTATTCTCTTCTCTTTTTCTCTCTTTTCACAACGTGTTATCAGCACAAAAACTTAATTTTTCAAAGTTTAAAGAATGTAGTAATTTTTTTTTTAAATATAGTCATCTCTCACGCGTACCAAATTAAAAGATCACTACTAAAATAAATAGTTTAATTATGAATGTGGTTTAGGTTTGACTTCTTGCAATGGTTATGGTGGCCACTATATTCTCCTCACAGGCCAAAATCACTTACGATGAATGCTCCCACCAAAATTTTTCAAGCACGCTTACAACTTGTCAGATCATAATATTCTTTTAATATAATAATTTTACACATAAATTCAATTTTTTCAACCATGAATTCTCCAAAAAAAAAAAAAAAAAAAATTACAAAATTTATTTCTAAAAATTTGGGATTGTTAATACAAATCACTTTATGAAATAAACCATGAATATTTTAAGCGATTGGATGATACGAATAGAACTTTATCCATATCAATAATTCAAACCTCTCTATCTAACTTAATTAGAGCTTCAATCGCGGTGAAATTGTGCGCAACGTAACAGAAGCTTCAATCACTCCTCACCTTTCTGTCGTCGCCATCCGCCGTCGTTGCCCAACCCCATAACCACCCTCAATCCATTTCACCCCAGAAGGAGTGCGAATCGTCGCGAGTTGCGACCCACTCTAGCGACTCTTCGCAGTCGAAGCACCGCGACATTGCGTTGCTGCGCCGACGGTGTTTTATGTGGTGACGGTTTTTGTGTGGTGGCGGGGTTTGAGGTGGTGGATTTGACTGTTGGGGTGGTGTGGTGTTTTATGTAGTGGTGATTTTGTAGTGAAATTGGCAGTTTGTTAGTGATTGTGGTAGTGGTGGTGGTGGTGAAACGATGGAGAGTACGGTGTTCGTATTGGTTGTCGTGAGGTGGTGGTGGTTCGACGACAGTGGTGGTGGTTCTGGCATGTCGGAGGCGATGGTGCTGCCGGAGGTCGCAAGTGTTGGTGGTGGTCACCAATTATTTGGTCAAATGTGACCATTAAATTAGTTAATTTGTGACCAATAAATAATATGTAACCAATGCAAAATTAAATTGTGATCATGAAATTATATGTAACCTAAAAAATTATTAATTTGTGATCTATAATTTGATAATTTGTGACTGACTAATAAGTTATGACTCATAATATTTATGATTTTTAAAATGTGACCTATTAATTTTTTAATTTCTGACATATGAAAATTTTAATTTGTGATTGTAAATAATTTGGGACCTATAAATTTTTTGATTTGTGATAAAAAATAATCAGTTAAGACCTGATCTATGAATTCTTCCTTATGTAAATTCCACTTTGGAAGCACTTTGGCGGGCTAATTGAATTTCATTTGAGTGGGGTAAATCTCAGTAACTGGTATAGACCACACTTCACACAAATAGCACTTAAAAGAAATATTTCACCACTCTTTTATAATTTTCAAAACTTTACTTTATAATTGCACCAATTATTTTCAATTTTTCATTTATCAACAGGAGTGAAATACTCAATCATGGTTAAGATTCGCACCCTTGATCGAGTATTCAATTTTTATTTTGCTTTTTTATTATTTTTTCGATTTGAGTGTTGATTTTTGCCTCCTAATCGAGAAATAATTTCCGTGTTTCCATGGAATGTGTCTCTACCTCGGGCTTTTTAGCAAGTTCCGAGCACAAGTTTTTTTTTAAAATTATGAGAAAAAGGGCCCGACAATCTAATATTATAGTCATTTTTTCTTTTAGTTTGTTCTTTAGCTTTTCTCAGTAGATCATACTTAAACACGAACCAAGATCACTCGACGATGTGTGCAAGATCCTACAAAAATATTTACTCATTTGATATCATTTCATAAATGTGACAATCGCCTTTTTGTAACACATAAACATGTGTCTCTTTTTTCAATAACTATTTTTTTGTCTTTCTTTGATCGAATTATCCGAGTTAATATTCCATGTGAGATATGTCACACCCACTGTAGGGTGCTCACAATTTAATTATTTGTCCTGTATTAAAAAAAATAATAATACAATGCAATGCTCCAATAGTTGTTTGGGTTTTTTCTAAGATTATTTACATATTTAAAATTAATAATTATTGACAACTGTACACATAATATAAAATTGTTGGTTTTGCATTATGATAATACAATTAAGGCAAATAATTATGACACTATTGACTTTCATGAAGAAAATAGTTTGTTTATTCATATTAAAGATTGCACATAATGAACTGGCCTGTTAAAGGATAAGATTCATTCACAAATCACGAAAATGTTCAAAATGGTATATGATAATTGATAATTGTTAATTCACAAAATTCTTTACTTGTTTCTAGGGTGTAAGCGGTCCGATTTTATCGATTTTTGACAAATTTTCAAACCAAATCGTTTAAATCGGTTTGAGAAATATTCAAATATAAACAAAACCATTTTGAACAGTTTGGAAAAAACTCAAACCTAAAATTAACGGTTTGGTCCGGTTTTAAACCGTCGATTTCGTCGTATATTTTTTTGTCGTCTACTTTTATAACATTAATTCATTAAATTCAATATATATTTATATCTTATTAGCAATAAATCTATAACAAACTAAATATATCTACTACAAATTTAAATACCAATTAAATCAAAGTGAAATCATAATAAACTAAACTATAGTTTTTTGTTTGCCATTTTAGGCTAATACATTACGATAACATTACAATACAAGTCTACTAAACAAAATATAAAGCCCAAAAAAAATAATGATGTTCAATAAGATCTCGTGATCATCATATCTGAAAAAAAACTACTGATTAGACATAGAGAATAACCAACCATAATAATAAATCAATTGTTTATAATATCTAAACATAACAATTACACAAGTTTACCGTTGTATATTGTTACGAATTCAATTTCTCACATATACTCAAACATCAATTGTTGTCACACATGATTCATAGTCTCCATTGTCAAACAAATGCATTCGTTACATCATCATAGTATTAGATACTAGATCAATAAGAGAATCTTTGAAAATACGGTAATAGAAAATATAAACCACATGTCACAACTTTCATTGAATCATCAAATACTTCCACTTCATATAGATATTGGCACATCACTATAGGTTCATTCTTAATTTGCAACCAATAATTTCGGCATATACAAGCTTCAACCATCCTTACACCTAATAAACTCCTAAAGGAATCAAGTATCCGGCCTCCAGTTTAGAATGCAGACTCGGAAACAACTGCAGAAATTTAAATTCTGAAGAGGGAAAGGGTTGTTGATAGATTAGGTTAGTCTTGATGTTATTAGATATAAATTAGATTATTTCGTGATAATAATATATATGTAATAGAAAATTATAAATTCACGAAAATATACACAAATGACAAAATTATTGAATTTTACATATTTGGATGAATTTTCAAAAAACTTCATTATTTTTATTTATTTTTTAGCCGGTCTGATTTGGTTTTCAACTACAATTAAAATTCTCAAATCTAAATCAAATCGTTTTTGATCGGTTTGGTTTGGTTCAAAACCATTTCGTTGACGGGTCCACGTGGCACCAAATCGACAATTTCTAAAGTGCGATTTTGATTCGATTTTTCGGTTTGACAGTTTTTGCTTACCGTCCTACTTGTTTCATAACAAATTAAACATAATTTTACTTGACTAAAAAGTTTGTTGAATAAAATGGTTTTTTATTCTTTTACTTCTATTTAAAGCATCTTATACTTACCATCTTTTTATTATTGGAGATTCCTAATCATTGTAGTATTGAAGTGTAAGTTTGTCTTCTTAGGCTCCTATCAATTCCTTTGATGCCTTTCACTCTCCACTTTTCTTAATCGAGAATCATCGATCTAATTCGGAATTTCAATATGAATACTTTTATTATAGCTCACATGCTAACAATAGTTAAAAGCAAAATCTCAATTGCATATCATCATGTTTTTGAAATGCTTATAATAGATATCCTGCTTTAAAAACTTTACACATGCCATCGCGAGATGAATACAAATACACAAGAAGCCGATAAATCATTAACCAAAATATTGTCATTTCAGTCGATTCTTATCTTCCAACATACTTCCTTCCAATCTAAACAACAAGGAGAGAGAAGAAGAGAGATCAACTGAGCTTTGGACCCTACAAGTGACCTACCACAAGGATTAGTGATCAAAGTCATGCTCACCAACCTCATCATGCAATTTCTCATCATCAACGATTTTGATATAAAACTTGCATAATGAGTGTCATGTGATGCCTTTGTGTTGATTATTTATAAAATTCTATTGTGAGGGCAAAAATTTCAAACTATATTGGCATTCCTACTTATTTTATATGATTTTTAGAAGTTAAAATAAGAATTATTACATAAGAAAAGGAAGGATAATACTATGGTCTCATTAGTGTTTTTTTAAATAATAAAATGAAAAATAGAATATATCACTCGCGGAACTCGATTTCTAAAAATTTTCATAGCCATAGGTAATTTAAGGATACCAAAAATTTGTTCTTCAATTCTTCCACAACATGTGAATCTTGAAATGAAAATAACCCAATAAGATACAAATTTGGCCTCAATTTAGGCAATTTCACTATATTTGAAATTTTGTTCTCTCTTGACTCAAATTATGAAATTTTGAAAATGAAAAGAAAAGGCTTAACCTACACTTAAAGGACACAACTAGTATTAATGATTTCAAAAGTAAAATAATAGTGTTATTGCATCCAAGAGTGCATTCCAAGCTATTTTCACGTGCAAGAAAGATACACCCACAAATAAATCATAAATCGATTTTAAGTTTTTAAACAAGATGTTTTAATAAAAATATATACACATGTTTATTTATGTGTATGTATCCATAGGAACATAATCTGCGATAGTCTAGCACTACAAAGATAGTTATTAAATTGTTAACATGGCATAAATAAATTATTTTTATTACAATTTTGGAGAAACTCTAATGTTTCCATTTTAGGTACATACATTCATGGCACATTTGAAGTTCATTAAGTGGACAGCACAAAATAATATTAACTCTTAAGAAGAAAATAAAATAAACATTTTGTTCATTTTATTGTCCAATAAAATGTAATACTCTACCAAAGTATCATCAATATCCCCGCACCCCGCCCTTGGCTTGAACTAAATAGATCCATTTGTTCCGATACCACGTTGAACCACATCATGTGAAAAATATTGTGACAGATGATATCATCTTGGAAAGGTGCTCCTTTCAAGCCTATTAACTAATAACAGACAAAATAATGGTGAAAACAACTCCACATCTAGGTGCTGTTTGTTTTTAGTTGTTGGCCAAACCATTTTTCCAATACACCAATTGATCCAACACATCAATTGTTACAACTCTTTCAAACTACCATAAAAAATACATTAAAATCTCCATTCCAAGATTCATTTAAACTAGAGAGAAAACCTTCATTTCATATGGAAGACTTCTCCTCCTTTCCAATGGAGAAATCAAGCAGAATTATCAGAAGATCGATCTTTACTTTTCTTCAAAACTATCAGTTTTTCACATCAACAGTAGCAATCGTGGCTTTTCCTTTTGCTGCTTCGACTCTTGTGTGTCAAGCTTCCCTGCCGTCGTCTTCCATTTTCGCATTAGTCCATGGCCGTCTACGTACCCTTTTCCTTGCAGCAGGGTTCCCTCCCTCATCCGACTTGTTCAGTATTCTCAATCTCAAACTCTCGCAAACCACTGTCACATTTCTTCTTGTACTTCCCTTTAGTCTCACTTTTCTCCTCTTTGCTAAGGCGTTGATAATAAAAGCCATTTTCTATCATGAAAATAGGCATTTTTCTTCTTGGAACAGACTATTCAAATCCCTTTACCTCACACAAATTTGCAACTTATTAATCATTCTTTCTGCAAATGCTACTTGTTTCTCTCTTCTAGTTGTCGCATTCAATTCCTTCGATTTATTAAGCCTTTCTTCTTCAGGGCACTTCCTATTTCTTTCAGCACTCGGGATAGTTATCTACTCGATAATTCTTGCCAATGCTTACGTCTTATGCAACTTGGCAATCGTGTTGTCAGGAGTGGAGAAGCACGGGGGATTTACAACGATTCTCAAGGCCTTTCTTCTGATCCGGGGTCGAACTGCAACAGCGTTGTCATTGGCCCTGCCTTTCAATATAGCCATGGCTTCCGTCGAAGCTTTGTTTCAATACCGCGTTGTAAGAGCTTATAACAATACTGCTTCTCTCAATTCATCCATGGTTTTCGAGGGCATTTTCATTGCTTACTTATATGCAATCTTACTCGTCCTAGATACCGTCGTTGGTTGCGTGTTTTTCAAGAGTTGCAGAACAGAATTACAGATTGATCATGAGAATTTGTTTTCAGAAATCAAAGAGAATTCTCCAATGCCATTCATTTTACACTCAAAATCTGTTAATAAAGTTGGTAAAGGAGATTATGTAGTGTTGATTCCAGAAAGTTGAACAATTTTCTATATTTCTTGGCCTTAGGCCCCTTTTCAAATGGGGATAGCTTCTGTACAAAGGATGTACATTTGTAATTCACTGTATTATGCAAGTGATGTGAATCCACTCGAGGGGCTGTAGTTTATAATAAGATGTTTATGGTCAGGTTCGGTACGTTAAACTCAATAAGAATAAAAAAGAGAAACGTGTTACGTACATTATTTCTCTTCAAGTCCTATTTTCTATCTTAACGTACCAAAGCAGTGGTATCAAGGCAGGCCAGGCTACTCATGCCCGAGGCAGTTATATTGGCACTATGGCATTCACAACCACGTAGACCGGCCCACATATAAAAATACAAATAGAACTTGAGTAAAAAAATTTAAACAATAATATTTTACATGAGTAGGATCGTCCTATCTCGTTTCTACCAGTTCCACGTCCGACTTGATATAAATTCTGGGTCGGCGTAGGCATAGGGATGTCTAATCCTACATAACATACTTGAAGATCCCTACTTTCAGAAAACACACGTCACTCAATGTTCATTGACAACTCGGGGAAGAGTATTATTGCCTCCTATTTTTGAGAGGGTGTAGTGATTAGGATTAGAACGTGTAGCAATACTGATTAGAACACATTGTTTGAGGCCTAACGAATTCGATTAAATCGTAAGTAGACCGTTCCAAACTTCTTTGTAGCTAGCTCGATCCAATTGACATCAGGACAAGAGAGTAGTCAAATTCCTCAAGTTACTTTCCATCATCCATTGTGTCACTTTTCAGCTAAAGCCATCGTCTATACCGGTACCAGAACATATTGCGTTTCCTCCACGGAACGAAACTAATGCTCTAGTCGTCAAATGAAACTTTCAATCTATTTTTAAATAATTACTAATTTTAGCCCCAAAACAGAATTCATTTCTTACTTCATCAAATAATAATAATAATACAAGAAACCAAGAATAGTTAAAAATGAATTTTTCGGTGCTGTCGATCAAAATATAACAATTTCAAGATTCATTCAGATTTTGATATATAGGTGGAAGTGAGCTCTGGCTAATAAACGATGAGTAAATATTTAATTAAAGTATGATAAGCATTATTGTTAGTTTACATTTCAAGAATTCAATAACTCCACTCCTCAAAATGAAACTAATTTTGGCGTATCGCCAACCATAACATTCACATTGGATTAAATTCACCCTTAAAACTGAGTTATAAAGAGAAGATTTCAATTGGTTATAAACCCTCAAATAAAGCCTTAAATTCCTTATGTGGAATACAACTGAGGTCATTACATTCTACCCCTCTTTTCAAAATCGACAAACACAAACAACTTATATTCCCAACAAGTGATTTCACAAAATCAATCTCTTACCAGAGGTAGCCCTTTCCACACTCTAATTCCAATGGGCTATGCTAGATTACCAGAAGAATTTTGCCAGAAGTCTACCAGATACTCACAAAGCCTTTAAATAATATAAAATAGATTTCTATAAAAGTACTATCTTACCCTTTCTATCTTTATTTGCAAACTTTACCCTGTATCTTTATAATTCTTTTATTTGGGCCATAAGTTCTTAAAGTTAATCCTGGGATTCTTAACTTTTAATATCTTCTCTTTCTCCTTGATTAATTAATCAGGATCAATATGTAATTTCTTTAATCTTTCAAATTGTTCTAAATATTCTCTATATTTTGATAATTTTTCAAAAGTTCTAGGTTGGTCTTTTTCTGTTATATATCCAAAAACTATTCCTTCTGAAACTTCTTCTCCGATGTCTTTGTATTTTCCAATAACATCTTCAATTTTCTTTATTTCTTTGCTAATTTCTACAGGATCAAATCCTATATTATGTTTACAAGCGTAATCTATTTCAGAATATATTTCTTTAAGTTTTTCTTGTCCAACAGGAACTATATCTTCAGATTTCTCTACTATACTTAATAAAAATGAAATATCTTTATCATCTAAATATAATCTAAGACAGTTATCATTAGATGTGGATACTTGTGAGGTGTTCATGAAGATTAATAATAATCAAAGCATAAGCATATAAAAGCATGTAAATAACTTACAGTAATCAATGGAAATATAACAGGCTTTCCCTCCAGTATGTTCTTATAGTAGCTTTGCATGTATTCAATCATTCTTCTGAATCAGATGAACTTTTAAAATGTTTTTGAAATCATTTGGGTCCACAACTGCTTCCGCAAAAGGCTTTTCAATTAAGGTTGCATTTTTCACTCTAGAGAACTAGCCGTGTTGCCACAGACGCTATCTCACGTAATTCGTAGTCTCTGCCACCTCTATTCAAACTCTTTTCAGAACAAGTTCTTACTTAGAACAAGATTTTAAAAGATAACTCACACACAAGGTGCTACAAATTTTTGTTAGAAATCTGCCCTTTTCCCCTAAAATATATATCAAAGACGGGTACTTTGGCATGGCTAACATCCATTCAAAAACAATGTTTTGAAAATCTCTTAAAATCTTTATTTGTACTGCCGAGGAATCATGAGAAACTTAACGAAATCCTTTCATAGAAACTTTGTTAAACCATAATAAACTTCATCTTTATATTCATAAGACTGAAATAATACATGCTTGCATACTATATTTACATACCTTTGGTACTCACCTTATGAAGTTTAGAACTCCATAAGTGATTACCTTATTACAAGCTTTCCTATCTTCAAAACTTATCTAATTTATTTTTCTGAATACAAGTGGTGTATACAGATTTCAAAGAGATCTAAGATGCTAGGGATTCGAGAGATAGAAGATTCAGGGATCTCCTCTTCTTATATAGAGGTTTTTCTTCAAGTGGTTAGGAATCTTATCTTCACAGCTGTTTCTCCATTATTTCTTGTCTGCCATCTTCTTTTGTTAGGTAGTGATGCTGTCCTCCTTTTTGGCTGGTAAGTAGGTGGAGAGTGATTATCATACCCACTTTTCTTATCTTCAACAGCAACTCTTGTTATCTTCTCCAATAGCTGGTAGAAGGTCATTATCTCAACCACTATCTTTTGTCTTTGAGTGACCACAATTTTTCTTTAATAAAGAGACTTTATTAAAGTAGTGATAAAGGGTCACTATCTTATCTCAATTATTTCTCCATTCTTGATTCAAAGAATTCGGCAGGGAATTCTTCATCATCGAGTGAGACTTGACTCATATCTTCTACTACACAGTGTACACAATGGTGATCACTGTAATCCCAAAGTAATTTGCATAATTCTTTCTCCATCTTCTCAGATCCACTAGATTAGAGATTATTTTGGATAATAAATGAACAAGATAACAGATATCTTCCTCTTTTGTCTCTATTCTGGCATTAGAGTAGATTATATGTTCCTCAGATGGATAAACCCATATTTTTTCTTTCTCAGTGATTAACTGAGTTAGATGTTCAAATATTTCCTTGTATCCTTTGGCTCTTCTATATGGCATCATATTAATGATATCTTGATAACCATTTTTAACAACCTTTTGACTGGTTGGTAAAAAATGTTGATTTGTGAGTCCTAATTTGATAATATGGAATGCTGGCTGCATATTTTGAAGTTCTGGATCCCATTCCATTGTTGCAGAGTAGAATCTGATGTATATGTTTGTAGTTTTGACAACTTCAGTATATCTTTTAATGGCCTTCTTGACGTCGGCTGGAAGCTGAGCTATCTCCTTGAGATCTTTGCTAGGATATATACATAGTATATTTCCTAATTCAAAACAGTTTTTCACCCAGTTGGCTGGAGCTTCTGGATAGAAATTTATCTTGGTGTATCTTCCATAGTGGAGAGTCTTCATCCACTTTCCCACTTCAAGATACCAATCGGATAATATATTGAAAACAACAATAAAGAAAATTATTTCTTCATAGTTATCCTTTTTGGATATTTTTGTCACATGACATATTTTGACAATTTCTTTTGGATCAATTTTTTCAATATCTAGCTTAGGTAAAGTATGACTCGCACGAAGAGCTACCTTTGCTATTTTTGATATCTTGGATATTAGTAATAGGTTCAAATTTTCCTCTGTGAAGGGGTTCCTATTACCTTCTTTGCTTTCCCTTTATCCTCGGGTAGAGCGCTAGTATTCACAAGTCCCCCGTGAAGGGATTCTAGACTTGGTACAAGTTACTTCTGCCTCAAGGGCTATATTTTTGTTTCGAAGACTATCTTGTATATTTTGAATTTGAGCTTCCAAATAGGAAACCTTTATTTCAAGTATTTGGACTTTCGTCCTTAGTTGATCTAGCTCCATTCCTGCTAAGATAATCAGGAAGAAAGTTAGCCTTTCCTTTTATATGCTCAATATCAAATTTGAAATAAGAAAACCAAATTTGAATTCTAATAATATATCTATTGGCAATAGATGGATCAACATTATTTTTCAAAAATGCTTTAACTTGGGTATTATCAGTTCTAATTAAGAACTTTTTTGGTAATAGATAATCTTCATATTTCTGTACTCCTCGCTTTTACGAATGAGTTCTTTTCTATTCATTTCATACCTTGTTTCAACTTCTTTGAATGTTCCCTGATGTATAACCCTAAGTATTTCAGGGACAAGAACAATCCTTTGTACATTTATATTCTTTGTGATTCTTTTTTACCTTTAATACTACACCCCAAGAATTATCCGATGCGCGCTCAAGAATAAAGAAATCTTCTTCTTGTGGAATTACAAGTTTGGGCAAAACTCTTAATTCCTCTTTTACTTTTCTTATATTTTCACAATCTTGTTCTTCCCAAGACCACATTACATTCTTTCTTAATTTTGGGAGAAAATAATTTTTTTAATTTGGCACAATTTTCAAGGTAAATCCTTCACATAATTTAATATACCTAGGAAGCTTTGTAACTCGTTTTTTATCTCGATTTCTTCGGGAAATTCTGAAGTTTTTCACCAATATGAGATTGCAATTGCAATTCTCCTTCTTTAATAAATAATCCTAAGAATTCTATTTCTGTTTTGGCTATCTCTGCTTTCTTTTGAGAAAGTGTGATACCATGTTTTTTCATAATATAACAAAATTTCTCAAGATGTTCAATATGTTCATTTATATTATTTGAATGAATCAGTAAATCATCAACATAAGCAATACAGAAGTGAGTAATTGGTTTGATTACCTCATCCATTCTTCTTTGAAATATCTGTGGTGCATTTTTCAACCCAAATGGCATTACATTCCATTCATATTGTCCTAAAGGACCGAGTACTAAATGCAGTTAATGGTTTACTTTCTTCTGTAAGCATGATTTGCCAAAAACCTGACTTACAATCAAATTTTGAAAATATTTTCTTGTTTTGTACTTGTTTAATAAGGGTGTCCTTATTAGGCAAGTAATATCCGTCAAATTTGGTGATTTCATTTAACTTCTTATAATTTATCACCATTCTGGCTTTTCCTCTTTTTATCTCACTATGTTTTCTTACCATAAAGTGACTATCAGTGGGCTTTTACTAGGCCTAATCAATTTAGCTTCTAGTAATTCTTTTATCTGATTCTTAAATTCTTTTTGATCTTCCACACTATATTTCATTGGTTTGACTCTAACTATAGTGTCTGGGTTAATTAGTTCTATTTTTGCTTTTACTTTATCTGTGTTCCATTTTTCTAATGGATTTTCAGAATATGTTTCAGAAATTTCTTTTTTCAATTTTTCTAACTTGTTTTCTGTTGTCATTTTCAAAACTGTAATCGGTTTAGTTTTTTTTCGTATTCCAACATCCACCACGCCGGGTTGAGGAACTCGATGATTAATTTGTGTATGTGCTATGCTAACAGCTTTAGTTACTCTAGGCGTAAATATCTTATGTGCACAAGGAGTTGTGAACATATATCTATCTACATATTGAGTAAATGGTGCATATTTTAGTAGGAAGTTTTGTCCTAATAAAATATCACATCCAATTGTAGAAGACATATATATTGTATCAACAAATACTTCTCTAAAAGATATTAGAAAGGGTACTTGTGTAGCATATTTACTATATATTACTTTATTTCCCTCCGCCGTTGTAGCAAATTGACAATCTTTTTTGAATTATATTTCCAGTATTCGTTTGGTAATACATTTGGTAAACACAAACTTATCGTGCTTCCTGTGTCTAGATAAGCATGAAATTTAATTCTACAATTTCCTTTTATATTGAGTGTAATTTCAATATATGGGCTCATGGGATTAGTATTAATTACTCTTTCCATGATAACAATGTTTTCATATTTTCATCTATTCTTGATATGATGATTGGATTATCATCAATTGTTATTTTTAAATATCCTTGACAAATTTTATAGGGACTAAATTTTTCAAGGAAGTTCATTCCTAATAATATAGGTGAACGTTTGATTCCATATGATTCATCTTTATATAGAATTATTTCTTTTCTATATTCTTTCTGATCCTCTCCTATAAATATAAGAGGGAATTTAACATATTTCTTAATTTCAAGATTATTTCCCAAATAATCTTTAAATATATAAGGTTCTGTTAATTCAAAATCTAGTAAATGGCTAACAAATTTAGCATTTACATGACTTTGTTCTCGCTTCCAGTATCTATAAGGACAAGAAGATTTTTCTTGTATCCTTCTTGATTAATATATCTTGTTTTGATATAGTATTGTGAATTTGTCGGTTCAGCAATACTGAGTTTTTTAACTTGACTTATCTTAAGATCTTGTCTGGAGGGAAATCTTGCAATAAGATCATCTCCTACTAAACTCACACTATTTCTCCTTATCAATTTTCCTTCAGAATTAATTTCTCTTGCTTGCTTATGAAAATCAAGCATTATTTGTTGAGGTATTGTTATTTCATGTTCTTGGTATTTTCTAGGAGGTATATATTGGGCCAATTCCTCAAAATCTTTATGTATGATAATATTATCAGTTATTTTCCTTAAATTGTTATGGTGGCTAGTACTAAAAGCAAATATTGATTTTATGCTTATACTTATAGCCTTACTTTTCCTTAACATTTTTAAGTTTCCAATCCTATAATATAGATTGAAACTTTGGTCAATATTTTCATCAATCAAGGAAACCGCATAATTTGGTTTTACTTGTGAATATTATCTTTTGATAGACTAGATTTCCTACAATAGTTCCTAGTAGAGCATCTACAGATCTTGTAAGATTCGTTGTCCATACAATATATTTCAATTGGTATATTCATACCTTCTCTAAAGAATCCTTTAACCATTATTTGGATTCCTCCTATCTCAATACATTTTTGTTTACTTCTTACATTTTCTCGGAATTTTGATAATTTTTGTCTTACCCATTCTTTTGTAATTATAGGAATTCTTGCTTTCCCATAGTATCTTCTATGTTAAGGATATTTCTTTGTAATTCATACTTACAATTGTTTTATTTATTCTTGGTAGTATTCCTAAGAATCCTTGGTGGAATACATCTTTTTCTTGTAAATCTAATATTTTCTTTGTTATTTCTTTGTACTTTCTAACATCAAATGTAATTTCTTGGTTTATACCTTCATCAATCTTCAACTTCCCGCTTGTTTCTACCTCTATTTCATGATCTATTTCTTGTATTTCTTGATTCATATATACTATCTCTTCGTAATCTTCTGAAGATGATGAATCTAATTCATAAATGCTACTGCATTCACTACTTAATTCTTCAAAGTTTTCAATTGGTTCTATATCACTGTCATTTTGAAATTCTTCATAGGTTCTAAGAGTTTTTATATTTTGTTTATCTTTCTTCTTAGGACATTGAGGAGCAATATGTCCTTCTTCATTGCAAATAAAGCATCTACATTTTTTGATATATTTAAGTTTGGGCTTCTTAGTCCAATCTCTTTTCTTAAAATATTTTTTATGAGGTTTAAAAAATCTTTTCTTAAACTTCTTATATTTTTTGAACTTTCTCTTATATTTCTTATATGGCTTATACTTCTTTTTGTAACATCCAAATTGTTCAATTTGTCCAATATCTTTATAGCAGCATAGAGAATTTCTTCTCATCTTGTATGCTTTCTTATTTTCTAAGGCTTCTCTACACCATATACTTATCATTCTTTTTGTAAATTCAATTCTACATCCTAAACTATCTTTATTAATTCCATCCTCTTCTCCAAGAGGTAATAGTTTTTCATATTCTTTTAATAATTTCATTCCTCATGGAAATGGTAACTTCATAAAATAAGACCTTAATATAGGTTTATTTTCTTGATAGTTTCCTTGGTTTAATATATAATATATTTCTTCGAACTTGTATGTGTATCTTTCTAGTTCACACATATCACATATCTTTAAATTTTCCATTGCTATCATTCCTTCATTATATTCTTCTTGTTTTCTAGTTTCTTCATCTATTGTGAATCTATTTCCTAAGAATTCTCGTCTCGTGGATTCTTTCTATTCTTTTAAGAATTTCTTGTATATTTTGTTCATTCAAGGTATTCCTATTATCTAATGCTTCAATTGTATTTTCTCCATATTTAATATTCTTTTTTATATTTTCTGCAGCTTTCTCCACCGCGATACAATTCCTCTAAAAGTATGTTCTATAAATCCAAAGGTCGTATATGTTTCCCATTTGTTAAATTGTATAGCTAGGTCCAGACTTTTTATCCATGTTTCAATGGCCTTATTTTTATCTACACAATCTAGATCTAACCATATTCCAGGTTGTATGGATTGGTTCATTGTAAGATTTCACTGGTTTATTTCTTTAATGGATTGTTTTCTTATATTTCCAGTGTATCTTTTCTGTGTTTTCCTATATTGGTTAATACCTTCCTTATTAGGTATTGGTGTACCATAAGGATAATTTTCATACTCTTCATCACTACTGAACTCTATTTTTATATTTTGACTAGTTGATGGATTAGTATTCATTTTTGTATTTTCCATTTTTTCAGTTAATTCTTCTAACTGTTTTTTATATTCTTCATATTCTTCACCAGTAGATTCTAAGAATTTTTGTTCTAATTCTTCTACTTCTGTTATCATGTATTGTTTTATTTCATGATTTTTCCCTTTATCTTTTCCTATCATTCTAAAATCTTGGGGTGGATTAATTATAATCGTATCTTTTCCTTCTAGTTTTTTATCTAAAAGAGCATTTCCTATTTGTAAATTATATTCAAGATTTTCTAATCTTTTATGTATATCCTCGAAACTTTCATTTGTACTAATTTTAGGTAGGTAAGGATAACTAGGTTTTTTATGTTTTTCAACCTTTTTCAAAAATTCTTCAATTATATTTTCTTCATCAACTATGTTCATCATTACTTTTGGTTCATGATATTTAAATTCGTAATATTTATCAGGTTCATACATATTTTTACAATAAAATTCAACTTCTTCTTTTTCAAATTCTATTATTATCTTTTGGTATAAATATTCATCTCTTATATATCCCAATATTAGTTTTTCTAATATTTGTTTTCTTGTTAATATTTTTAATTTCTTAGGTAGAGATTCTAACATATAACTTAAACCATCTTTTTCTCTTAGTATATAGTACCAATTATTTTTAATTATCTCAATTTCCATGATCTAACATGGCTCTGATACCAATTAAGCAGAGTGCGCAGAGTCAGCGGAATAAATTTTGCACTCATAAATTTTTAGGGACTAATCTGGAGTTTCTATATTCTTGTAGTGGCTCCTAGTTGCAATTTATGTATGAAGGGTATTTTTGGAAATTTTTATTTCTGGAAAGTTTCTGTAATTCCTTTTTCTGTACATATATCTTTTCTCAATTCCAATTGTAACCACTAATTCATAGAACTCACTTTTGAAAGGGGAGGCACTGATTTGGTTATAAACCCACAAACTAAGTTTTAGCCTAGCAACGTGGATACAGTTAGGGTCATTACTCCAGGATTAAGCCCTTTGTACAGAACCCCTGCACCCTCTCACATGAGGTGGGTCCCGCGTAAAGTGAAAAAAAAATTACCCACCCCCCTATGTGTGAGTTGTCGGTAGGGGTTCCTTATACATGAAGCATGATTGATTACTCCAACAGTCAAGCGTGGAACAATTACCATAAGATTTTCTAACAAGATGTCCAGGGTACTTAATAAAGAAAATAACAGGGATAATGATTAATATAAAATATTATTGTACTTGTCATGGCTATCAAAAAGAAAAGAATTATCAGCCCAATGATCATCTTGTTTGATGTATATCAGACTCACTGACTTCAGTTTTGGTTCCTCAACCTTGTTGGCCATGGTCCTCATTCAATCCTTTTCATCAAAGGCAACTTTTTGTATCAGCAAACCTGTCGATTATGGAGTTGGCTCGATTTCAATTCTGGTTGCCAAGATCTCTCGCGAATCACTTGGAATAGAGTATGCTGTGCAGTTACTTTTCATTTCTCTTGACTGCAAAACAAAATAATGGTATCAATAAACAAGAATTTGTCATTAGAAATTGCACAAACTATACGAATTGCAGTAAAAATCAAGGATATCTACGTAATTTCACTCAATAGGTACCTCTGTTGAGAAAATAAAAGAATACTCCACTCAGTTTCCTGCTCAAATTGTTAGTAACAATCGAAAGTAATTTATACATCCTTTATGGCATGAGGACAAGGAAAAATATCGATTTCAGATTCACAGCTTAAAGGGGATACAAATAACATGCAGAAAGTGATAGAAGAAAGAGGCTGGTGGCCAAATGGTGTGAGCAAGTTATCATTACAAATTTTATTCAGCATAAACAGTATTTTTCATCTTGGAAATTGATAGAATTATGTCAAACGACTTGGATAAGCTCAATGTTAAATCAAGCTAAGCATATATTATATGTAAGACAGTAATTCGTGGCATAGCTGACTTTTTAAAGAAAAGTATCTTACCTCTTTGGAACCATGACCTTCGAACAGCCTGACGGATGTGACGCTCGTGTTTCTCTAAGAGATCGTCGATTCTCTGTGCTTGAGAGAGCAAAGGTCCTGAAAATTCAACCTTCTCCGCCTGATTCTGATAAACCTGTTTAAAGTCCCATTTAGAACAAATAAAGAAATTGAAATGAATTATGCACAAGGATTAATATCTTTTCTTCTTTTAGTGAAGAAAAGAAGAAACCACAAAGAACAAAAACTATACATAAATCCTCGATACAATCTTTCTATACCCCTCAATTTTGTGATAGATATATCCAATCAAGCTATGCAAATTTATCATGTGACAAACTTCACAAAAATCTACATTTATTTGTTACTGTTAAATCGAAGTTGACACCATAGCCAGATGGGTCTATCATCCAAGTAAATATAAACTGAAAAATGATTTACTACTGACAACTTACTGAGCTAATTCAATCACGGAAATGTGCAAAATGGCAATAGATGTATTTCAGCATCTAGAAATTTGGCATTGCAGTTTAGAATGATAATTCTTGAAAAAAGATAATGTTATTACCAAACTGATTCTCTTGGCAGCCAATTCATCTTTCTGATAAAGGGCCAGTGACAGTTCCTGAGAGTGGTATCCATCTGACGTATCAAAGGAATCTGGACGTTCTAATTGGCTCCACTGTTTAAGCATTGAATGTTTGAAGGCTTCACAAGAGTCATGATCTTTTGAATCAGCACAATGTCCATTTACAGCTTCATTGTTCTCTTCCACTCGTGAATCCAAGTTATTTCTCGATTGCAACATGCCCGAAGGTTCAAAAATTAGACTTCTGGAACTAGACCGACTCCGTGATCTTACTGATGAATCATGCATCCGTCTCCTTGCCCATGCAAAACCACTGGATCCTGAAACTTGTAAAGGACCCAAATAGGTATCATCACCTTGAGATGCGTTCTTTACATGAGATGCCATCTCTTCTGTTCCATCTCTTGATGGCTTTGGAAGGTCCAGACCTAAGACTTTATCGCCATTGCGAATACTTAAAGCATTGCCATTAATTTTAGGCTTGACTCGAGTTTTAACAGGCAAGTTCTGCAGATATAAAAACCTTATTTATAAGGCTCACTAATATGCAAATGAGCCCAAATGGAAGCGTATATAGTATACTTGTATATCGACCTCTTCTGGTGCCAGTTTACTGATTCCATTCTGTTTCCTGGTAGGCTTCCTTGTTTCAGGTCGGGTTTTTCCACCAGACTTCTTCCTGAAAATCCAGGAACAAGTTAAATAAAATTCAATTTCAAGGGACAAACATAATTCAATAGAATAAATGTAAGGATCCCACCTGCTTGCATCTTCTTGATGTTTAATATCAATTTCTTTACTTGGTGAGTACTTTGGCAAGCTTGAGGGGTCACAAGCATAAGGCTTTGTCTTGAAATACTGAAGATTGCATATGAAGAAAATGAGATTTAAAGATCCTTCTGAAGTAAATAATTAACAAAAAAAATACAAGCATATTGCATTTATAATGAATTTCTTTGCAAAGTGATGCAGGGAAAAGGGCAGAAAAACACATCTCTCAAATATGTAAAATAGGTTTAAATATATATAAAGTCGTTCAATTTGGTTGTGCTTATGCATCATAGATTAGTGGTGCAACATGAATCACAATCAATTAAAAAGAATCGAAATACCTCAGATTCCAGGGCCAAGGATGCAGTTCCCCGCTTGTATGGTTCCACAGATAGGAGAGTTTCTATCAGTATAACAGCTGTCTTTGGTAGATCTTTGAAGGTCTGCCAAAGAAAGCTCTCATAAGGATGTTGCGGCTTAAACAAAGTTGCATGAGGAAGTTTAGATTTTTTCCAATAATCATCTGGAGGGGACCCACAGAGTTTGAAAATTTTGTGCAACTGTTCAACCTGTTTAAGGGAAAGAACGTCATGTCATTCTTCGAGCCTTCAAAATTCAAAGTAATGAAGGTTACACATTTTAGCAAGATGTTGATGCTGTTTATAAACAAAATAAAATATTATTCAACAAAATAAGGCTTATAAAACAAATAAAATAAACTTAAGAGCATGTATGGGAAGTGCTTATAAATGATTTAAATCATAAATAGATAGACAAAAGTGGTGGATAAGTGGATATTATTTGTGGGCCTCTCGATATATGTGAATAAAAAGTGACTTGAGTATTTATAAACATGAGCCGAACATAGGTTAAATTGCATATAGGTATTATTATCATATTCTACTTTTTCTCAATAACAAACTTACGGCTAAAACTTTGGCAAAATTTCCTTATCCATCATATCCACTGTGTTTCACTGCAAAGTTGAGGGTTGGAACATGATTTGGGAGGGTGATTACCTCAGTCCTTCCTTGAAGGATTGGTCTAGCCATGAGAAGTTCAGCAAATACACATCCAACACTCCAGAGGTCCACAGAAGGTCCATAATCTGTTGAGCCCAACAAAAGCTCAGGAGGACGATACCATAAGGTGACTACTCGACTGGTAAGGGGTTGCTTCTGCCCGCAACTACAGAAATTTGCTAAACCAAAATCGGCCACCTTCAAAACTCCTTCATTATTTACCAGGAGATTTGCACCTTTAATATCCCGGTGCATTACACCCCGAGAATGACAGTGCTCAAGACCAGACAACAACTGTTTCATGTAGCATTTAACCTGTAAATAAAGTCAATCAGATCTTAGTATATATATAAAAGAAAATTAACTAATTCTCAAGAACAAGGGACAAAAATGACAACTGTTAGCATTTTCAGTTAATCAGCATGAATTCTATAGGCGTCCTCAAATTCTCCTCTTCTTTTCCTTGTGGAAAAAAAAAAAGTAATATGCTTGCAAATATTATAAAATATTCATTTTTTTTCTGCTCAGGTATCATCTAAACCATCAAAGGTGCACATCACCATTGTAATAAAAATTAGATTGTTCTAATCCAATGTGCTCGCTGAAAGAAAAATATATCCTTTCACATAAATATCCAAACCTGTGCTTCACTGAACTTGATGCCTGGGCAAGATAGTAGCCCTGAGATATCATGTTCCATGTACTCAAACACCAGATATATGCTGCATGATAATCGAGAGGTAATTAATCCTTCCAACTTTATAATATTTGGATGGTCAAGCCGGCGAAGAATCATTATTTCTCGAGCCATGAAACGAACACTTTCTGGTTCAAAATTGTCAAATCGCACCTTCTTCAAAGCAACTATTTTCCCACTTTCTAAGTCACGAGCTCGGAATACAGAGCTGTATGTACCCTGACCAATCTGTTTAAAAGATGAAACAAAATAACAATAACTTGTTTATCAGTTGAAAAGCCAATCATAACAATGAAAATTCGAGGAGGTTTTGTAACAAAAATGGTGCATATAGAAAGGTTTAAGTAAGAGAATAGTTCATAGAAACTTTTGTGCATACTGTATCACATAAAGCAGTTGGTTATATATACAAATTACAAGCAGAAAACATAAGCTAACATTACATAAATATACAAAATATAGGAAGTGATTTAACTTGCTTCAAAGATCAAATTAGCACAAAATATCAGTACATACGTCCAACATTTCGCTAGCTTCAAGCTTTGATTTTTCCTGTCCTTAACAATTGCATTAATGACAGGAGTATCAAACTCAGCAGATACAGAGATCCAGAGCCTGTTTGGTACAGATTCTCATTTTCTACAGTAAATCAATTCTCATTTTCAACCACACATTCTTCAATAAAATAATATTTTCCATCACATCAATACTTTTTTCTTCTTTTTCAACCACACATTTTCCATCATATCACTATTCAAAAATCAATTCTTCCCCCAAAAATCCCTACCAAACACACTCCCAGATACTTTTGCTTCACTTTTATTGTCCTTCTAATCGTAGATAAAAATACTGGGATGTTCAATCTGTAAGTACTTATTTTAATGAATAAACTCTTAATATTGCTCCAAAATTAGTTCATAGGAAATCATATGTCAATCATAACAGTATTTGTCCAATTTTCTGATTGGACGAAGGAGCAAACTCTATAGCTCTATGAATTAATTAATGGATGCTTAGAAACTATCACACCATATGCTTATGCAATTAGTCATTAATTTTCCTAATATAGTTCAAGACATGACACGATTATATGCGTATCAATTAGTACAAACTGTCACATTTTCAATAATCAAATATATAATTATACTTATTAAATGAGTTAATAATTTTACATATAAATATTAAATAGTATCTAGTAACCTTTTCAAGTTTCTCATAAGACTCGGCTTTAGCTGGCACCCATCCCTGAATGGCTTCACCAGCCACCGCGCTAAGCCAAGCTGGCCACCCAGCCGCCACCTGCTCCCCTTCAACATACCTGTGCAAGTTCCCCAGCCTAAAACTCACTGATTCACTCCCACACCCGTTCGAACTCGCCGGTCCGGACTCGCCCAACTCGCTCCCCGACTCATTCGATCTCTTCTTCAACTTCTTCAAGTTGAAATCCAACCCACCACCGCTACACACCCGGCTCCGACCTGAACCCAATTCGGATCCTCCAGTTAGCGCCCCGGAGTTATCCAATGCAGCCGGCGTTACGGACACCGTTTGCTTGGACGTCACGCAACCCATTAACACAAAGCGAAGTTTCACCACACCACCGTCATCTCCGGCACCACGACTATGATCTTGAGATAATAGGTTTTGAAGATCCACCCAGAAGAAATTATGCTAAAATTTGACCGGAGTCAAGATTAATTTAGAGAAAGCAACCCAAATTCTCAGGATTATTGAAAATCGAGCTTTTATATGTAACACAATTCTACAGAAATCTTTCCACAGCCCACATTAGACTAATGAGTAATGAGTCCACTTTTTCTCTGTGCGCCAATTGCGGAACAGTTCACCATAATGGGGTTCACAATGCATTGAGCGAAATCAACGGAAACAATGACAAGTAGCTTTATGCAAATGCCGCTTTTCTACGATAAATATAAATATTAGGGTAGTTTTTATATGAATAATCCTATTTGCAAGCGCGAAGCTTGGGTCGAAAGATAAAAAATTTTAAATAATTGAATTGTACAGACTTATTTATATAAAAATTGTCTTTGATTGTAACGTACTTTTCCATAAAATTAGAAAATATTTTTCTTATTTTTTAGAAAAAAATATGGTCATATAACTAATTTTAAAAAAATATTTTTCATGTAAAAAATTGTCAATCAAATATTCAAAAATAGTAATTTGAGTGGAAAAAGAATATTTTCCGTGAAAAATAAATATAATCCCTAAAATTAGAATTTTAATAAAATAGGCTTTTTTTTTTTAATCAAACGAACAAGTGTGAATCTACCATATAAAAACAAAGTGGCGGACACAAAAACTACAAGAGATATGCTATGTGTACATAGGGGTGTCCATAACTCTCACATGGGGTGGAGTCCACAATACTGGATTATGTACATCAAGAATTTTTCAAACTACAATACTGGATTGACTTTTCGAACCTTTGACCATTTGTACGACCGTGTGAGATTTAAAATGTATTTTTGATGAATAATATATTTGTTATTTTTGGCCTTTTTAGGTTTCAAAGTTCATAGTTCAAATCCTATTTAAAACTAGTAGGCCCCAATAATGTATCATTAGAATGCAGGATATTGGGGATCGTTTTAGTTGGGTTGGTGTTGACTAATTCACCATTATGTTAAGGGATAATTGCATTCGCAATTTCAAACTTTTCAATTTATGGTAGCTTTTATTCTATTATATCATTTAGTGGGTGAGGAGGGATAAAGTGCAGATTTCTCTGTTTTTATTTATTTATTTTACGTAGAAAAATATAAATTTATTTCTTCACTCTTTTAAAATTGATCAAAATCAACTATATTGATTAACCAATGGACATTTGTCCTTTAGTTGTACGAAATTAAAATATTTGGGGTCCCAAATACAATAAATGGAAGATTAGGATAAAAGTTACCACAAGTGAAAGATTTGAGGAAATCGGCACGTATTTAATGCTATTTTGTCATGTAAGAATATGATTTCACAAAATAAAAACGTATTAAATAAATTGTCTTGATCCTTAAATGTCGTGAAAATTAAATAAGAAAAAGTGTTGTTGAACGACTCAATCTATACGAAGGCAATACTGGATTTCATTAAGAAAATGAAATACTCTTTTCAAAATATTTTTTTAAATTTTGTTATTTTATAAATACCTTATCTTTTTTCTCTAAGGAAAATTGATGTATTAATTTTTAAAATATGATTTTTGAGGGAAATTGGTTGTCAACCTTTAAAATAGTGTATTTTGGTTATTGACTATCTACCATTATTGCATAAGTAATCTCTATGTATACAAGTTGCTCATTTAGCGGTTAAAATAGCGAGTAGAAACATGAAAGATAGATTTTGAATAATATAATATAATAAAATTAAATAAGAGAGAAAATATAATGAAAATGAAGGAAAAAATAAAATAAAATAAAAGGCTTTGTTACCCACCCCCATCCGAAGGAGGAGACATGACAATGAATCACTTTCCCCTTTCAACCTTTTTGCTTTGCTCACCTTTTAATCTACATTTGTGAATAGTTAAAACCTCTTTAGTCTTGCAATTAAGTTACTCTTAAGTTAGAAAAGAATGAAAAAATTGTAATAAGTTCAATTGTGAGAATATGGTTGAAAAAGCAAAACCCTCAAACCAATTTCGAGTTTACGCAAGTATGCCATCAATCAACTTAAAACAATGAAAATAAGTTCAATTGTGAGAATATAGTTCAAAAAGCAAAACCCTCAAACCAATTTCGACTTTACACAAATATGCCATTAATCAACTTATTTATAGGATTGTTTAGTTTACTTGGCATTGAGCACCTAGATAATCACCCAAAAAAAATGAAATGAAAAAAAAAAAAAAAAAATCATGAAATCGTACTATCATATGAAAATCTTGGTCCTCACAACCGACACATGAGTAGGTCAATAACTAGATCAAGAGATCGAACTCCTATTTTTAAGTGATATTAATTAATCTACAATATTTTATTTCACAATAAATTCAAGAATATTATAAGATCCCACTATGCAAATAACAAACCCACATTTTTATTTTGTGAGTTAGGTTCCTTGGTGCATAAAATTAATTCTTACCTATATATGTTCCCTATACTTACATTTCTAGTCATGTGGTTGGTAGCTTATTTCAATATTGTGATTGAAGAGATGCCATAAATTCTTTCATTTGAGAGTTGCTAGTCTTTGGACATGTACATTGATTCTCTAACAACTTATAATTAACTTCAACATATAAATATTTCTTGACGTCCATGTTTCTTCTAGAAAAGAATAGAACCCCAGTAATTATATATATATAAAAAATTATTAGGTTTATGTTTATGGTGGAATAATATAATTTATTTTATTAAAAAGTACATCAAAACTCTAATTATGTAATTTTACTTAATGCTATTTAAGTAAATAAGAAAAATATTAAAAATTGTGGTGCACATAATAAATTTTGTAGTGGTAATACAATTAGCCTTAAAATTTATTTTTTTGAATGACCTATGCGTTTACAATATTGTATGATATTTTAGTGGATTTATGTATCTCGACAAAAAAAGTTAATGTATTATCGAATTTTTTAAGTCGTAGCTCGTCATATTAGTAAACATTCTTGTTGCTTTTGAAAGATGATTTGTTTAATGTTTCGTGTATTAAAAAAGGATGAACAGCATCCTTGGCGACCCCCACCTGCCATGCCCTAGACATTGGTGAAGGAGGAAATGTTTCGTGTATTAAATTCTACGTTTATTTGCTAATAATCAATAAATTTGTAACAATTTGAGGGGAAAAGGCCACCCTCATTAGTAGAGCAGAAATTATAGAAAATGAATTAAATTCTTAATTGATTTGTTAATTTGGCGTTATGTACAATTAATTAATAGTGTAAAAGGGACCACATTTTATGGTGGAATTCAATGGAGTAGTTTACCTGTGAACCTAACTTGGCATAAATGATCACAAATATGTATTCATAGCACTTTGAAAGGACTTACCATTACTTTCATATTTTCTTTAAACTATACACTTTTCAAGTCTTCAAATAAATTCCTTTTTTTTTTTTGGGTTATTCTCATTCAATTTTTATGGTTGAGTTAATTATTTAGTTCTTTTATTTATGCAAAATTGTCTCCTACCACCTTCTCTCATACAGGTGCTGAACAATCAGAGACCTACTCGGTTAAAAAATTGAATCAAGACCAACCCAATCTGTTGTGGGTTGGTTCACGGTTGCGGTGTCGGGTTAGATTTTTCTCCCGACACCCATTAAGACTGGGAAGTTAGCTTGACTTAAAAGACTGTTTTACTATTGGTAAGTTTTACATGTAGAATGTTTATCATATTTGACAACAGTTTAATGATGTAATTTCAAATAAATCAATTAGATTACTTAAGTTGTTTTTAAAGTATTAATTAAAAAATGACATGTTGATCGAGCCTGGCTCGACTAGCCCGTAATATTTACTAGTTCATGATCAATTCAATCCACAAATTTTGAAGACAATATGTATTAGATCTAACTTATATTTTTAGATGACGAGACTAAACTTTGAGTACATTGTAGATCAATCCAACTCATCAATTTTGACACCTCCACTTTTCCTATTTCACACACACACTCCAGCGAAAGAGGTTGTTTTCGGAATACTTGCATATAGTGCCCATGCGAGTGTGAAAATTGTGTGAAAAGTTGAAGATCAAATTGCTCTCTTTTAAATACTGTGGACGAACTTGTTACAAAGACAATGGTCTAGAAACCTACACTGCAATTTTTAACACTCAACATGTCAAATAAACTTTTCGAAATTGGCTGGCCAAGGTTAAGAATCAAAAAATCAAATCGCCTGTTAAGAAAATTACAGAAATAAATAAAAAATTAGTAGGTGGTCTAACTTTTTAATTTTTGTTCTATAACGAAACTTAATATCGATTATTCTGATTGAACACGTGAGTCCTATCTATCTTAAATGCTTGCTTCTCTTTCTCCATATTGCTGGTTGGAAAAACGTTACAACAAAAAGAATTAGGGGATATTTACTAAATAAACAATGATTATGAATATCTAATTAAAATTAATATTCAATTTTGATTTTAAATGATAATAATTTTCTATAGAGAAGCGCAATAAACCTTTTTTTTTTTTTTTTCTGAAAATTGCATGTGGGGAGTTAGTACACACTAACCAACCTTAATTAACAAGCACAATGATTGTTGCCTCCCATGACAAATTTTTCATGATTGTAAGGTGCCATGATTAGTTTTGACACTTGTTTTCTTCAAAGTAGGTTTTTTGACCTTATAAAATTATGCAAATGATGCATATATTTGGAGTCAAAACAAAATATTGATGTTACCAAATTTATATTAGATTTGGATAAAAATTAAATTTTTAATAATTTTTAATAAAAAATAATGAAATATGTAATTGAATAGTTGATAAAAGTTATGAATTCCATAAAATGTACAGATGAAAATAAATTTTATGAAAAATAAGTTTTAATAAATGAGTGTAAAACAAGGACCAAGAGTCAACTTCGTTAAAAAAAGTAGTTCAAAACCATATATATAAATTATTTACTTTGCCCATATTGGGCCCCCATTAAATTTTAATTTATTTTTGTCTCTACTTTTATGAACTACACGTTATATCAATAAAATAATATTATACTTAAACTCAAAAATTCTCCTTACTTTTTAACTACACATTCTCTAAAAAACATTATTCCAAAATCATTTTTTTTTTCAAATAATGGAGCTCAAACGAGGGCTTTATCATATTCGAATGAAATTGATTTCTTAACACGTCCTTCCAAAATAGTGAATCACTTGAGAACACCAATTTTGAAATTCTTATTTGTTTGAGTTTTAACTGTATCGAGTTGTTCGTTTGAATTTTATGAACTCTAATATAATATTAAGTGCCTGTTTGTCTACCATTATTGTGATGAAAATGGTGTAATGAATAGTATTTCTTGGAAAATGTGTGATTAAAATTGAAAGAAATTTTATCGGTTTATGTGTAAAATATTTTATTATTTGAATGTGTGGTAGAGATTGATTACTGTAGAAAATAATGTTTTGAAAAACGGTAGACAAACAGGGGCTAAGATTTGATGTTCCATTTTAAAAAATCAATCTTATTAAGATGAGTGACCTGAAATCTTTTATATTAATTATTTGTCTCATCATACTTCGATATGTGATTTATCTGTTAACAAATATATAAAATAGTGTTTAATTTTCTACCGTGATTTCATATTCAATCAGTGAACAAAGTGTTGTACAGATATCATGTGTATTTGTTGTTTGCACTTCTATATTTAATTAGAATTCTTGACCTAAAAAAATAGATTGTATTTCTTAGAGTTAAATATATATTTTTTCTTTTTGAGTTTTTAGTATTTAACATCAATTTTTTTTTGTATTCGAGAGAGAGAGATCATTCCTCTTTTTTTTTTTTTTTTTCGTTGTTTTAAGTTTATTTATAGAAGATTGATAAGCTCATTTTAGTCATTTGCGTGATTTGACCTTATTCATTATTTTGTCATGATCCACTTCTCATTTTCAAAGTTTATTGAGTTTTTGTGATATTTGTACATAAATACTTTATTTTCAATTTTCATGCAACGGTATGGTGTATTGACGTCCAGATTGATTTGTCAAAATTTGCACTAAAATGAGTCTCATATATATTCGAGGTCATGGCTAAGTGTTAAAGTCCCACAAATTCCTTAGTTCAGCAGACATCGATGATCAATGCATAAATGTTTATTCCATGACGTGTTGATACGAGATGTGATCCTTTTTGTGACTATCGTAGCATCCAAGTAGACCATAATAATTTTGTATATAACAAGGACCACATGGAAAGTACATGTAGTATGACGTATAAAACACAATTTTGTCTAGTATTAGCCAACCACATGCTTTTAAAGGTAGTACGTATAAATTGTACTGAGGTTGAAGTGTTGGAGCAAGAAATGTAATAACTTCCATGAAACAATAAAAGAATCTGAACAACCCATCATCAATGAGAATTAATTTATATCTTCTATATATTAAAAGTGGCTATATAACGGAATTTCTTGTTTTTAACGGGAAAACTAACGAAATTTGTTATTTTAACGGACTATGTAACGGAATTTCTTATTTTAAATAGGCAGCTGTACCTTCTTTCAGTATTTTTATCATAACTTTGTATTCCGATATCCGATTGAGGCGATTCAAAATGCGTTGGAAATCTAACTCATCTGGCTGCAACTTTGATTCAAACATCATTCTCCAATTCGATCACTTTCTATATCAAAAATAGGTCTCAATATGAGATTAAAACATCGGAGCATAACTTTTCGGTTGGAAATTGATTTGTGATCATCTTTTGCCTAAATTTGATTCCATTGACGTCTTCCTTTATCCAATTGACTCCGAGCACTCTCAAATTTTCATCCTGAGGTTCGGCACAACTTTTAAGTATTTACATTTTAGTCCTCGAACTTTGGATCCCTTACAATTTAGCCATTTCTCCAAATTTGTCAACTTTTGCTTATTTTCTTCGATCTCATCAACTTACATCACAACATCAAAATCACACATCCAATTATTTATCGATTACATAAACATTACATCATTAATTATTTAATTAACCAAAAAAATTATATCTTTATTAATAACAAATTATTTCTTAAACAAAACAATTAAATATAAACTACGCAAACGTGCATTGCACGTTGCTTGCACCTAGTAAATAGAAAAACACCACTATTGAAAATATCGTTTGGACAATAAATTGGTCGTAGGATTGGATTGGCTAAGAAGTGGAAGAGAGGCAATGAAAAGTTTATATACTTATTTTGGCTTTTAAAGTTGATTAATTATAGTTAATTTAGCTGATATCCACGTAATTTAGTGTAGATTTGGATGCAATTGAAGTGAAAAAGACAATTTGGAGCTTAATTGAAGTTTATTCAGAGTAATTGAAAATCAATCGTGTTGTATTTGATCAACACGAAGCATTGATAGAGCTATTGGAGGAGATTCACAAGTTTCGAGAATCAAATCCAATTTTTGGAAAGTTTGGGAACTCAATTGCAAATATTCAAAATTTACATTAGATCAATTACGAACTATTGTGGAAAATAAAGATTAAATTGTAAAGATCTAAAGATGAAGAACTTATGGTGCAAATAAGAGGGGACTCGAGTTAAACCAGATGAGTAAATAATAAAAAAAATACTAAACATGTACGAAATGTATTTATCAAAGGGTTAGTGACCATTAACCCTTGTTTGACCCCCATTTTTTAAAATACATTTTTTATTATTTTTATTTTTAATCACATATTTTATGAAACTCATGAATTTTTTTAATTTTTAAATCACATATTATATTAACATTTATCAAAATTCACTAAAAATAATTTTTTAGCCAAACCAAACCAAATCGAGCATAATGGAAAAAATAAATGGAGATGATGGACTTGTTGTAACAGTCCTTTTACTTGCTTGTGCCCCTTTAGGCCGACGTTGAAGATTTATAGTGCAGTAAGTGTACGGAGTACTCAAAAGTCATAATTAAAGTTGTGAATTATAATTAACTATGTTGGAATAAAAATTTGTGTGTTTATGGGTGGGTTGGGGGCCGGGGTAGGGTTCACGGGTTGGTCTAGTGGAATGGCTTATTCATCTTTTCCAACAACTCTGTTGAGGTCAAAATTTATTATGAGAGCGACTCAAAAAGTGCTTTCTAAAAATGGGTTTAGTAAATATTGTTAAATTAGAAAATGTAGAGGCTGGGTACTTTGTACATAAATTGAGTGTACAAAAGGATTTAGTAAAATATTTAGCCCCGCAGATTAAAATTAAATTTTGATAGATTTTGATAAAATATGCGATTGAAAAATTGTGAATTCTATAAAATGTGTGATTAAAATTAATTGTTGATTTTAACTAGAGATTTTCATTTGATTGTAATTCAAACCAAACAAGACTTAATTTAGGTCCTGTTTGATCCACCCAAATTTTCCATGAAAAATGGGAAAGAAATTCCGTTTTCCACTTTAGGCATATTTGATACACTTTTTTTTCTTGGCAATTCATTTTCTTGGTTTTGGCATCCAATTCCTTGTTTTTATGAAAATGAATTCTTACCAATTTAGTGGAATTTGGTTTTTCAGGTTTTTTTTTTATTTATTTTGTTTGACAATGAAAATAAATTCTATTGTAAAAAAAAAAATTTCCCTTTAATTAACAATTTTCATGAAAAACAAAGTCAAACGAATAACAAAAGATCTAAAATTTCAACATTTTTCGGGAAAAATTATACCTATTAAATACAATTAATTGATAATTCTCAGGAAAACAATTTTTGACAATTCAATTCCCTATAATTCATCTTCTTTCCACTCAAATTTCACTCTTGTAATCAAACAGACCCTTATAATTATTAAAATTTTTGTGACAAGATCTTGTTTGAATTGGATATGAGAATAGATATAAAATGTCTTCTAATAAACAGAAGGCTCTCCAAGGGGCAAACGATCCTTATTGTGTGCATACTAAGCTTTAACGTGTTAATATAGGAACATTATATTATATATTATGGGTGAAAACATCTCCTCATGTCAAATTCCAAAAAACAAGCGAGAAATTCTTCACACTTTCTTTACTAGCACAAACGTTCATACGTTTGACCTTTTAGTGTGCAAAACGTCTTTACATTTAAATTTTTTGTGTTTTCATTCTTATTTTTACGTTTCATTGTTGAAATTCAATTTTTCAATTAAGAATTGTAAAATGACAAATATATCCTCTATTTAAATAAAACAAAATGAAATGAAAAGAAATATTAGAAAAAATTGCAATCATACTCCAATTTTTTTTTCCAAAAAAGTATAAATAAATTCTAAATAAATTAAATTAAAAAAAAAAAACCATCTTTTTGCTTCCCTCACCCAATCCCATCCCATCTCACTCCCACCCCCACCCCACCCCACCCCTCTCCCCTACTCTCGCCACAAAACAAAAACTGAACATAGAACTCCCCATCGACGCTAATACCAGGATAGCCACCAGTCGCTACCAAACCCTAGCCGCCTCCGCCACCATTTTCTTCTCCAAAATTCATCTCATTTTACTTCAACAAACAAGAAGAAATGTGATTGACATTTGTTGATGTTTCTATGAAAAAAGGGCTACTAAGATGTGGGAAGAACTGCTGATTAAGATGGACGAATTGTCTCCATTCACGAATCAAAAGAGGAAAAATCACTACTGACAAGGTATTCAACCAAAAATACCCAATCAATTGACGAAATGCCCCAACCAAGTGACCCAAATGCAGTTGAACCAGAAACAGACAAACATTCACTAAAATGCCCTGACCATGACACCCAAAATACAGTTAAACAAGAAACATACAAGAAATCAAAAAATGCCCCAAAAAGAAAACCAAATCTGAACTGTTCACTGGATCAAAGGATGGATAAAGTGAAAATGGGTTAGATCTGAATGGAACTTAATGGAAGATGGTTTTTCCGAGGACGAAGATGCGGAAAGAAAATGTGGTTGTAATGGGAACAAGAAAAGAAGCAATAAAATATTTGGTTTTTCTGTGTCATATGACGGTGGTGATGATGATATAGGACCATGTTCGTCAGGAAGTGAGTCGTCGGTGACATGACAGTTCTTTTTGGCTGATGACTTTAAAACCACTGTTATACCTAACAAAGAAGTAGCACCCAATTTTTCGAGGGCTCACGGATGGGGATGAAATTCTGCCATTCAGACCATAACACCGTTGGCATCTTAGGGAAATTTGCCCGGAGGTTTCGCAGCCACTGTGGGCCAAGTCTTGAAGCTCTCGGCACCAGAGGAGAGGGAAGAAGAAGAACATTTTTTTTTCCATGATGAAATAAAGAAATATGGGTGAAAATGCAAAAAAATGAAAAATTGTGGATGTTTTGTACACTAAAGACCAAACGTAGAGACGTTTCGAGCTAATAAGCCATTTCTTTGTCTATCATAAGATCGAGCCATATGGATACTCATGTGTAACATTTCATGTTAGAGTCTTATTTGAATTGAACTAATAGTATGTTAAGCTTTGAGTTTGTTGATTTTGTGACCCAAATTAGATTGGAATTTTTGAGAATATATTTTCCTTCTTTGCACGTATTCGGAAAAATATTGTTTCCTTTATTTCACGTGATTTATTTTTATCTTATTTCCATCTTGGGTTTGGACATATTCCTTATAAATAGTAGACTCTTCATTTAGTTTTTGAGAGCTGAAATTGTATTTTCTCTTAATTGGTTGTTTAATAAAATATCAGTTTCTCTGTCAATTTTTCTTTTCTTTACTTTAAATCTTGTTATTGTTTGGTGAACGATCAATACTTCATATTGTTCCATTAATCCCGATTTTTCACAACACTTGAGTTCAAAGGATCCCAACAAGTGGTATCTGAGCTACATGTTGTTAAATTTATTTGAGATTTCTAGTTTCGATGGCTGCCATGAAGTATGACATTCTGCTTTTGGATCGCAATACAAGGTTTTCTGTGGCAAGTAAAGATAAAAGCAATTTTGGCGCAGATAGATTTGGACGATACTTTGTTGGGTTTTGATAAAATGCCAACAACATGGAAAACAAAGGGGAAGCAACGGAAGGATCTGAAGGCACTATCTATGATTCATCTTCATCATTCAAACAACATTCTTCAGGACATGGTTAAGGAGAAATCAGCTGCTGCATTGTGATTAAAACTGGAGCAACTATGCATGACGAATAAGTTGCATCTGAAGTAGAGGCTTTACTCTCATCGCATGGCAGAAAGGAGTTCTTTGGAGGACCATCTGACTATGTTCAAGGAAATAGTCGTTGATCTAGAAATGTTAGAAGTCAAGTATGATGAAGAAGATCTGGTCTTGATCGTTGTGCTCAACTGCTCGCTTCGTATTCGTCATTTAGGGACACGATCTTGTACAGTCGTGACACACTCACCACTGACAATGCTTATGATGCTTTATTTTCAAAGGAAAAGATGAAGCATATCGTTGGAGCCGAGGATGAGAAAGCTCTGGTTTTGTACGGTGATCAACGGAGGAGTAAGTCAAGGGCAAACTTCAGCAATTAGGTTTGCCTCTACTGCAAGAGAAAATGACACATCAAGAAGGATTGCTACAAGTTGCATGGTAAAGGTAATTTATCTACAAATCATGGAAGGCAATCTGATCATTCGGACGAGACTAATATTATCGAGAGATTTTCGAATGAAGAAGATGTGGTGCTGACTGTATCGGACATGGAATCTAAGCTGGATGATGAGTGGATTTTGGATTCAGCGTGTTCGTTCCATATGTGTCTCAATAGGGCTTGGTTTGAAAAATATGAAACGGTGAAGTAAGGTGGAATTGTTACGAGAAACAACAAATTTTGTAGGGTTGCTAGAATCGATCGGGTCAGATTGAGGTTGTTGGATGGGACAGTTCGAGTTCTTGTCCAAGTTTGACACGTTCCAGACTTAAGGAAGAATTTCATCTCGCTGAGTACTATGGATTCTAATAGGTACACATTCTCGGATTCTTCGGTGGAGGTGGAGTCTTGAAGGTCCAAATGGGTCATCGTGTTGTGCTGGAAGGACGGAAGAATTCTCAACTGTATATCCTGCAAGGGCGCCTAGAACCAATGAAGAGACATCTGGACATGTTTAGTACTGTGGAAGAGATCTAGTTTGGTACAGTACCTTTTGTGTTGGGGTTTGCGTCGTTTGTTAGGGGGGACTCATGGAGCATAGGTATCGAGTTTCAGATGTGTTTGATCATGCTTTCGGGGTGTTTGAAGGTGACAGTTCTAGCAAGGGGCCTTCAGTTCAAGCATTTGGTATAAATTTTGCTACAAGGTATGCTTCAACCTTGTTTAGTATTTGTTGAATCCTTTGTTGGAATTTTGGGAACTCAGGGTTGGGTTCGGGTGTCGCTTGTGGACATTGGGCAGATGTGATATTTTTCGTGAGGTGGGGAGTTTTGGTACTGAATGAAGAGATTTGCTTATTCTGATGCAATCGAACTTATTTTTCCAGGTAGAGAAATTTTGGAGTTTCGTTCATTGCATCGGAATTTGTGTTAATGTGGAAATTGTTAGATTTTATGACCCAAATTAGGTTGAAATTTTTGGAAATATATTTTTCATTCTTTGTACGTATTTGGAAAAATATTATTTCCTTTAGTTTACGTGTTGTATTGGAAAAATATTGGGAAAATACTGTTTCATTTCTTTTACGTGATTTTTTTTTATCTTGTTTCCATCTTGGGTTTGGACATCTTCCCTATAAATAGTAGACTCTTCATTCAGTTTTTGAGCTGAAATTGTATTTTCTCTCCATTTGTTGTTTAATAAAATATCGGTTCCCCTGTCAATTTTTCTTTTCTTTACTTTAAATCTTGTTATTATTTGGTGAGCGATCAATACTTCATATTGCTCCATTAACCCCTTCCGATTTTTCACAACACGTGGGTTCAAAGGATCCCAACAGAGTTCCCATTAATCTCGTATGTTGATTAAAACTTGCATTGTAAGATTTTTCCTTTAACAAATTATCTCCATATAATGACTTCAATACTAATCTTAAATCTCAACCGTTCGTTTAAAACTTAGACAAATGAAATGGTTCATTTAAAATTTGAATTTTAGACTAAACCTTAATAATATGAACAACTTAAGATCAAGAACTAGGTATTTAGGGACATCCGGACTAACTGCTTTGAAATTCTTGTTTTTTGATATGATCTACGAACCACCTGAAACATATGGGCCGCCTTCTCCCAAACTGGGACTCACTCGGATAGCTAACATGACAACCTAGAATGGTAATTCGACTACGATGGTGTTTCCAAAGCCTGAACAAGGCGGGCAATGTCCACCTTTCAGGGTCAGGGACGAGAATCGTTCTAAATTCTAACACGGGGAGGGCTTCGATTCCTGTTTGATTGGTGATGGTGACGTTAGTATAGTATTCATTGGCATTTTAGCATAGAAAGGAGAATCTGTGTGCAAATTTCAATTCTGCAATAGAACACAATTTCTTTTTCACTTTTCTTATGCCATTTTCTGAGCTGACCAGCTAAAAGTGAAAGTGCAAAAGACAAAATAACATAAGCCCACATAATGGGATCCGTTTTTAATATATTTAGAATCATTGCAGTTACATATCCTGTAGGAATGTCAAATATATTTGCAATTTCGAAGTGTGTAGAAATGTAAATAGAATTGAATTGGGCAATGAAAAAGAAATATTGAAGAACAATTTTGAACATCACCATTTATTTTTTAAATATTACTATCATGTAAATTAAAAGTCCACTTATTTGATTACCACGTAGAATCGTAGATTGCAATTTGCGGAATGCGTTCGAGGTGCTTAAGAGATCCGTGTATCATAATCTTTCATTATGAGTCTTACGACATTTTTTTAAATTCTTAATTAACAACAAGGAGCAAAAAGAAAGATCATAATGATGCAGGGACCATTTCTGTCCTAAAAAATAAGAAACAATATCGACTACTAAGAAGTGCTTTATCATTATTTGTCAGCAAAAGAGAAAAGCACTAAAGTTTGGATTATCAATAATTTGGAATTGGTGAATTTTTTTAACCATACCTAAAGAGAGATCATTGCTACATCTGTTAAAAAAATATTTATCTTACAGTTTTACAATTTTCACTTGCTGCTAAAATTCGAAAGTACTAAAAAAAATGGTTGCAAATTTCTTACAATTATTATCGACCGTCCAAAGACAAAAAAATACGCTAAATATTTTAGTCATTATACTATAATCATGTAAAGTATGTACCATAGTTTTTTTAATGTAACTATTAGATTCATCTGATGCAAATTGTTTAATAGAAGTTCGTTTCCAAGAGTCAAACCATCTCGTCCAGGTATAAATAAAAATATGCGCCATCCTTTCGGGGGTGGCCGAGTTGGTGAAACAGGTGAACGCGGAGATCAAATGTCACGAGTTTGAATCCTCTGCTAACACTTCCTCAGTCGAGTACGTCGTACCGGACTTGTCTAGTACGGTTTACCTCTCTTGTGTGGTTTGCGCGCTATTACATATGGAGGGGGATTTACCTAGTGCGCACTCATAGTGATCGGGCTTCCGCTCCTTCGAGGTGGTCGAGGCTTCGCGACGAGTAGCGGCCGCAGGTTCCTACGTCAACAAAATAAAAATAAAAATAAAAATATGCACCTATTACATCCATGTAAATAAGTAGAATCCAAGGTCAAAGAAATACTACCTTCATAGTTTATGAAGAAAACTTTTAACTATTATCTCATTTTACTAAGTCATATTGCGATTTTCCATTTTGCCGAATTTTTGAAAAATCTCTAAGAAACTGTAAATATTTCTGTTGTGTGAAGATGATGATGAGCTAGTCATTAGATAAAATTTAAATATTTTATTTTTTATTGAGAAACTATACTTTAGGGTTATATTGTGATACTTGTAAGATACGTGTTACTTTAATACTATATATATATATATATATATATATATATATATATATGTTATTACTTATTTTTTGATTTTTATGGTGACATACATGTCACTGTGTAATTGATGGGGTAAAATATGTCTTACCGTATTAGTGCATCGCAACTCTAACACCATATGTTGAACATTGTTCCCCACCATTATCACCACCTTCTACCGCATCCAATCGGGTCAAATTTCTTCGATCTCAAGCAATCAATGCTTCTTTTGCCCAACTAAAACAATTTTCTCAACTCAATCACCTGCATCTTCATTCACAATCCAAATTCGCACAGTAACACACTATTATGATATAGTAACGTATCTTATTACTATAACTTTCATCGTCCAAATCTATCTCCACTTCACTTACCAACATTGCACCACCATTGGTTTGGGACATAGATCCACAATCCATCTTTGCTTAGTGACAAATGCAACACTATGTTACTTAAATATTAAATATCGTCTTACCACCTCATAAGTTGACCAGTCCAAACAGAAAAACCTAATCGTCGCCAATTGACGCCTTTCACCACCACCATCTAAACAACCTACGATGACGGAGTATGAATTGTCATATCATCCTTCTAGATGTGGATTTGGGGTTACACAAATCCAAATCTTCATACGAATATTGTATTGTGGCATAACATAGCGATTCTAATAATTCAACAATAGCAACCTCATAATTCTATGCTTTTTAAAAAAAAAACAAAAAACCCAATTGGATCAACGTTGGAAGCAATGGACATTAATTCAAGAAAATCAATGTAAAATCTTGGGATTTTGGGTGGGGCGGGTTTGAAAAATTTAAGAGAGAAAATTAAAAATAAATTTCTTATATTTCGTCTTTGGAATGGTAAATAAGCATTTTCAAAAAGTTTACATGATAGACAATATAGGTATTTTAGAAGTCATTATTATTTTTTTGACTGTAAAAAGTTGTTATTTAGATGTAGGGTAAAAACAAAGTATTAAAAAACGATTATGTTACATGTATATAATGATTTACATACACATGATGTGATGAGATATGATTAAGTAAAAATTTCTTCAATCAAATAAAAAAAAAAATTTACACTTTTTTTTGACACTTCATCATATGTAAATAATTATATAACTTCATTATGTACAAGTAGGGGTTAATCTCCTGATTAGTCATTGAACTTTGCAAAAGCTTTCAAGGGAATACTGAACTTATAAAATTTTTCCGTTAGTTCCTGAATTTTATAAAATGTAATCTTATCCATCATTCTATGACTCTTGAGAACTTTACACAAAGTTCAGTGATCAATCAAGGAATTAACGCCCAGTTACTAACGAGGGAACTTTTGAAGTTTAGTGACTAATGGAGAAACTTTATAAGTTCAGTTACCCACTGAGAACTTTATACAAAGTTCATTGACCGATTAGGTAATTAATCCCCATTTTTATTAAATTTTATTTTGCTTAGTCTATTTTTTATCTTGTAGTTTTATCCCACAATTTTAATCTCTCTATCATCGTCAAACTTAAAAAAAGAATAGTCTTTTTATCTTAGGGTAATTGACAATGTTGTCTACTGACTAACATCTCTAAAGATTAAAGAGACAATAGGGGCCCATGCAATCAACTCTTTAATCTTAGAAAGGTCAAAGACAATTTTGTTGGTTATTCCGGGATAAAATATTATTTTTTTCCAAGTTTTGCGACGTTAGAGAGAATAAAATTGTAGGGTATGAGTACAAAAAAAAAAAAAAAACTAAAAACATAAAAATTGATAAAAATTGAGGTTAATTTCGTGATTAATCACTAAACTTTGCGTAAAGTTTTCAGGGAGTCACTGAACTTCAAAAGTTTCCTCTTAGTCACTGAACTTCAGAAGTTCCCCATTAGTCACTAAACGTTAATTCCCTAATTGGTCACTAAACTTCGGGTAAAGTTCCCAAAATCACTGAATTTCAAAAGTTTCATCGTTACTCACAGAACTTTATAAAATGTAATCCCATCCATCACTCAATAATCGATGAGATTACATTTTTTAAAGTTTAGTGAATAATGATGAAACTTTATAAGTTATGTGACCCTTTGAGAACTTTACGTAAAGCTCAGTGACCAATTAGAGAGAAAAAAAAAATTGGGGGTCAATTTTTATTCCACAAGAAAGTATCCCTCTGTTGCTTTTGGCAGGCAGGTGGACTTGATGTGCGTTTGAGTCCATAGACAGGCCCAATTCCGGACCCAATTGTACATGGTGTTTGTACAAAAATATATGGCAAAACACATGTTACAATAGTTGGAAGAATTAAGTTATATGACTATATCTACATCCTACTTCACACCATGAGTGACATTCTCCCGTATGTGCATAATCTGAACAGTGATATGAAAAGGTTTTAGGGAAATCAAAAGATGTGATTATGCCATATGTAAGAGTATAAAATAAAGATGTAAAGAATGATGTACACGTAGTATGATTGATAGTTGGAATAAAGAATCGTCATACTGTAGGGTGAGCTATCCCCTTAAAAATTGATTTCCATTCAGATTGCAAACAACTACTCGATTGACAATTTTAGCCCCCTTTTCACCCATCATGATCCAAATCGACCTTTTTAAACAAGCCCATTGTCTTGCTTAGAAAATAAGCTAAAACGAGACTACACGTCTGGACAGGCCTTCTCTTCTTTGCACAGCCACAGTGTGAAGTTGATTTTTTGAGAAGTAACTTTTTTAGGGAATGTATGATTAAAAAAAGAAAAAAGAAAAATTATGAAAAAAATGTGAAAAATGTTCCTTTTTAAAGAACATATGGTTGAAAATAATTGGAAGAAATAGTTTTGAAAAAATCAATTTTAAACAAGAGCTCATTTTTAAATTTTCAGCTATATTCATAATTCTTCTTCTCCTTTATTATTATTATTATTTGACACAATTCCAAGACACACGTGCACCATAATCGAAGTGAATATTTAGTACATAAAATTTTATACTAAACAATATTTTAGTGTGGTTTCACCCTAGAACAAAGGCGAGTCAAATCCAAACTTATAAAAGATCTCGGGTTAGGAGAGAATCTTCCATTTATTAGAAGCTTTGGCAAGGATCCTGAAAAACACTTCTACAAGAAGACCATAGAGATAGGAGAAAGTGGATCCCCTTGTCTTAGCCTCTTCCTTCTGGAGGGCCTTAAATGCCCTCACACACCTCTCGATGGGGGGCCTAGAGCTCGGTGGAGGATGATACAAACCACAATTCACTTGATCGGGTTTTCAGAATCATCCACTTACTACTAAACATGCTAAAAATGATTACCTTTTTTCATTACATTGTGATTGAAAATAGTTGCTTGGAATAACCTAATAAATTTAACAATAAATAGCAATGTTATTTAGTCAACTCGGATTATAACAACAATCTATATGACGTTAATGTGACATTAAATGATAAGTACAGTTAAATGAGTCATTTAATTCAATCTTTCATTTAACTTATTATCGAACATCACATAGACTGATATTATAGCTCTAGTGAGACTAAATAACACTATTCAACAATAAAAGAGCGTGTAATAAAAATTCATATAGTGGACTTCAAATTTACACGTGAATTCATAAATCATAATAAATATTTGAAATACCCTTTCCATGATTTTCTCTTATTTGCATCAAGAAAAAAATATTGATCAAAAAATCACTCTTCTTTTTCCATTGAAATTAGTTTTTATGCAGGCATCTCCTTGGAATAATATATTATGATGCATTATTTACAAGCATGTGACTAGATTATAAAGTGGGTCACGCCAAAAAAAAAAAAAAAAAAAAAATCAGCTCGTAGGCCAATGAAAAGAAACTTTTTTATTAAAAATCTGAAAAAATGAAGAAAATAAACATCAATGGTTCGGCAAACGCTGTGTGGATCGTGGGCCTAGCATGAACAGGTAAGCTCGATCTTCCCAATAAAGAATGCATCCCGACCTACTCTACACCTCTACGATTGACTATACTAAAAGCTTGTTAAATAACACATTATTTAGCTACTACATGATATAAGAAAGTCATCTATTTACTATATTAAAGAAGGATAGCTGACCGTTTAAAATGCCGCCCCAATTTCCCGCCCAAAGGAATGGAAAAAAAAACAAAAAGGAAAAAAGGAAAAGGGAATGCAGACTGAAAAAAACGCTACAGTGTTCCCGCCCATAATTCGGCCTCCATATGCCCAAGATAAAAAAAAAAAAAAATTGTTTCGAATACATCTCGACTCCCGCCCAGATTTTTTGACTTGAATACCGTCCAAAATTTTGGAGTCAATCCCGCCCAACCAAAAGGCTTACTCTTTTATGTAAGCGTTCGAAAAATGCCGAGCCGCTCAGTCCTCCACACGCGAAAGCTCCAGCCTCCGCGTGCGGAGGCTCAGTAATTTGAAATTACTGTGGAACTAATTTCAGAGTAATTTGAAATTTAACGCAGATGTATCCTATTGTTGGGGAACATACTGTGTTGAGAAAATAGGGTTTGACCTCTGTGAACGATGTTATAAGAATTCCTCCAAGCTTCCAGCCCGATTCATTAGTTATGTTTTACAAATTATGGAGCCAGGAATTGAGGAATATGAATGTGTTTGTGATTTGTTGAATTGTGAGTCGACGCCGTCCGCCGGCAGCTTCAAGTCTCCACCGTGAGTCGACGCCGTCCGTCGGGAAGAATGAAGAAGACAGCCGGGACGCAGGCTTGTACAGCAGCCAACAGGTTTTTTTCCCTTTGTTTCGTTTCAATTTTTGGGTTAATTGGGCCAAATTTCAACCCATTAGCCACACAAACAAAACCCAAGTGAGTTCTAACAGAATCTCTTTCAAAATTTTTTGCATAACTCACTTTTGGGTTTAAGAGGTTTCGCGGAGGTTGGAACCTTCGCTGCGTAGCTCCAGCCTCCGTGTGCGGAGGTTGGACGCGGAGGTTTCCAACCTCCGCACGGGGAGGCTCCGCAGGCGGAGGCTGGAACCTCCGCTGCGGAGCTCCAGCCTCCGCGTGGGGAGGTTTCCAACCTCCGCACGCGGAGGCTTGAGTATTTGAATCCGGATTTGAAATTTGCAGATTGGTGGTGACGGCCTAAATCCTCTGGGCGGGGTTCCTAATTCTGGGATTAACCGGTTTCTGTTGCCGGCATCTGACAACTGTGCTTCTTTCATTAGGGCTTTTGTGATTTATTGCATAATGAAATACTTCTTGCAAGTAAGAAATTATGTGGAAAATCATAATTCTTAACACTCACTTCATTTGGTTTCAAGTTTGGAAAATGATTGTTGATTGTAGATTAGTCAAGATTTTGTGAGCTCAGATATGTGTCTATGGTGTTCCAATTTATAATTTTAGAGAACTCACAACTGTGCTTCTTTCATTAGGGCTTTTGTGATGCCTTTTTTTTTGGCTTATTAGTTAAGTTGTTTATTATTTGTGGCTAATACCCTTTTTTTTGGATATTCTACTAAGTTTTTTCTTCCCAATATTATTTGTCACCCCTGTGGCTTAAAGTCGATAGGGTCATCCTGCATTTAGACTACAAATACCGTTTGGAGAACCAGCAAATCCATTGTCCTTTCCTCTTATTTAATTGATAAAATTGATTCCTCTCATGTAGCTTCAAACAATAGTGTTTGTGAAATGATTAAGAATTATGGTTATTTGGGAACATTATCAGTTCGGAGTTAATTTATTCGGAATCAGTTCTGATTTAGCCTATGTGACACACTTCATTAATGGTCTTAAATTAGGCACTCTTCGTATGAGGGTCAGTTGTCTGTGAATTATGAAGCCACCTAAAAGTTGGAACTGAATTGTGCACCTTTCTGTAGGGAAAAGCGAAATCTTACAGTGACACTTTTTGTCATATGACATATCATCCAAGAATGTCTGGTCATATTTTGTGACTCTTCTTTACCGCTTTTCCTATTTCGAATTTTACTCTAAAAAGCTATAATAATTGAGATTATTTATTGCTGTTGAGAGTTATCTTTCCCCTAAAGTTACTTGATTTTCCAGAAACAAGCAAGTGCAGTTGGTGGAATTCAAGAAGTTAAAGGTGCTACTGGTCAGTGAATTTTATCTTGGAAGAGTAATTAACAAGTTGTGATTACAATTATCTATTTTTGTGTATATATCTACCTTTTAGTTTGTACTGATATTCATTTTGCTTATTTGGAGCTTTATATGTAATTGTATAGCTTTTCTGGGAAGATTGTTGGAGTGAGAATTGGAGGCCAATGCCTCGCTCAAGCTGCACCAATTAAGGAAGCCAAGGTAGATATTTCCAACCAAGTTAGTCGTGGATCTTAAATGTTCAAAATGCTGTGGAAATTATGTTTGAGTTTGCACAAGTTTTCATTAGTATTCTTCCTGAAGTGTGGTGTATATATTTTTAGTTATGTGGTGTATATATTTTATTCATAATTCTTCTTCTTCTCCTTTATTATTATTATTATTATTTGACACAATTCCAAGACACACGTGCACCATAATCGAAGTGAATATTTAGTACATAAAATTTTATACTAAACAATATTTTAGTGTGGATTCACCCTAGAACAAAGGCGAGTCAAATCCAAACTTATAAAAGATCTCGGGTTAGGAGAGAATCTTCCATTTATTAGAAGCTTTGGCAATGATCCTGAAAAACACTTCTACAAGAAGACCATAGAGATAGGAGAAAATGGATCCCCTTGTCTTAGCCCCTTCCTTCTGGAGGGCCTTAAATGCCCTCACACCCCTCTCGATGGGGGGCCTAGAGCTCGGTGGAGGATGATACAAACCACAATTCACTTGATCGGGTTTTCAGAATCATCCACTTACTACTAAACATGCTAAAAATGATTACTTTTTTTCGTTACATTGTGATTGAAAATAGTTGCTTGGAATAACCTAATAAATTTAACAATAAATAGCAATGTTATTTAGTCAACTCGGATTATAACCACAATCTATATGACGTTAATATGACATTAAATGATAAGTACAGCTAAATGAGTCATTTAATTCAATCTTTCATTTAACTTATTATCGAACATCACATAGACTGATATTATAGCTCTAGTGAGACTAAATAACACTATTCAACAATAAAAGAGCGTGTAATAAAAATTCATATAGTGGACTTCAAATTTACACGTGAATTCATAAATCATAATAAATATTTGAAATACCCTTTCCATGATTTTGTCTTATTTGCATCAAGAAAAAATTATTGATCAAAAAATCACTCTTCTTTTTCCATTGAAATTAGTTTTTATGCAGGCATCTCCTTGGAATAATATATTATGATGCATTATTTACAAGCATGTGACTAGATTATAAAGTGGGACACGCCAAAAAAAAAAAAAAAAAAATCAGCTCGTAGGCCAATGAAAAGAAACTTTTTTATTAAAAATCTGAAAAAATGAAGAAAATAAACATCAATGGTTCAGCAAACGCTGTGTGGATCGTGGGCCTAGCATGAACAGGTAAGCACGATCTTCCCAATAAAGAATGCATCCCGACCTACTCTACACCTCTATGATTGACCATACAAAAAGCTTGTTAAGTCACACATTATCGAGCTCGACTACATGATTGGTAAAATATGCTAGATGTAAGAAAGTCATTTCACATCATAGAAGAAAACGATGTACCTATGATTTCAATATAGCGTAGATGTGCTAAAACACAATAAACCAAACGTCACATACATATATTTTTCAGAAAAAAATTATGAATTCTATAACAAATGGAGATTGCACCAATATATATAAAGATTTGTTGACACCTTGCCCAAATAATCAGTTATCATATCTTGTACCTCAAAATTCTTCTACTCTGATGGCATCTCGTGGCATTTCGTAAGCATCTTTGGCCCTCGACTTCTTTACGCCGGCCATAAACCACACTTTATCCGACTTGTAGCTTTCAACATTGACACTGGTAACTTTGACCCAAACCAAAACCTTAGTTTTCATTCCTTCTATTCCCGAGAGCTTCCCCCTCGATAATGTCCCTTTGACACGAGTTGAATACCTTACAATGGACGAATCCTTGAAGCAGATCTCACTCGGATAGGGCATGTAGACGATGAGCTTGGCCTTCAACTCATCAAACTCGTAACAAATTATGTTCTGAGGAAAGAGGCCGGGAGGAAGATTGTATTCTCTTAGGAGATCGGCTAATGGCTTCAATGGTTTCCCTTCAAAGGGACAAGTTTCAAAACAATATCAAATTAGAATCCACAAATGGGATGGTCAAAAACATAATCCCAAGTTGGATTAAGGGGCAGAACTTATTTACTTCCACACGTGACCTAATTATGAGTAAGTTTCTGCTCAGCCAAACATAATAGGTATATGGATATCGGCTTCGTATTTATGCATCTAGTTAAAATATGTAGCATCTATACGTGCTTTACAGCGTACCTTTGAGCTTGTTGAAGATCCATTTTGCCTTCTCTTCAACAGTGCTTGACAACGTCTGGAGTGAGAAGATATCAAAACAAATACAAATTTATAAATTTAAAAGTTTTAAGTCCATTTGATGCCAAAACATGTCAATAGTTCACCACAGCAATAAAATTCATATGTATTGTTACTCAAATATCAAAAGTCTCTGCAGCAAAACGTCTCATAAATAAACCAGTGAAGGAACTTCAAATTGGCAGATCAAAACTCTGCATTACAAGCGTGTTTTTTTTCTTCTTTCTTTGGGTGATTAAGCAGGGTTTCCCATATGCGTATCAGAAAACCGGTCTGTAGAATATCTGGAACGCTTGAAGGTACGAAATTTTTATGTATTTTGAGCGTTAGCCTTTACAACTCGTAAGAATAAAAAGAGAATATCGGGATCAACTAAGAAAAACCACACATATATATGGAAATAAATCATCCAAGATAGAAATTTTCATCTTGCCCATGTTCAGATGCACATTAAATTATGGCTGAAGACATCATGGACCCGAGGGCGCATCTATTTTTATCTAGTATGGTTTTATGAGCATTACGGCCAATTTTAAACAATTTGTAAGACCATGGTAGTTCTTCGTTTGTTCTTGACTGAATTATATAAAACTTTAGAATTCTTCCAGTTTCGATCTTTTCTTAGCATTCCTCGGATTCAACAACACTAGGTGCTTGTTTGGGAGGGATTTTTGGGGGAATAATTGATTTTGAATAGTGATATGGTAGGAAATGTGTGGTTAAAAAAAAAAAAAAAATTATTGATGTGATGGAAAATATTATTTTATTGAAGAATGTGTGGTTGAAAATGAGAATTGATTTACTGTAGAATTTTGAGAATCTCCACCAAAAAGGCCCTAGATCTTTCGCTGCATTACTTTCTATTCATTAGAAATTACGAAGAATTTGTACCACAATATTTTGTGCTATTTCAAATTCTCATCACCATTTCACCATTCAGTTCACTCATTACTTAAAGATTGATTTCTTACATTTTGCTAATTGAACTTTTTACTCTTAGAACACATAAAAACTGATTAAGATAAATCCACCACCCCCATCAAATCCCACATTCCATCATCAATCCAGATTTAAACTTTTTTCTACGAATAACCATACAGATCTTGTACCAATTCTATACTATTTAATCAATTTAACATCATCCACAAACTGGGTAAGTTTTAATCCAAAAAACATATGAATAATCTTCAAGGCAAAAGGATTAAACAAGAAGATCTAATCTAATAATAGATACAAATACAGAACATAGAGAGAAATAAACAACATACAGAAAGATCTTGGCTGATATTAGAGATTTCTTCTTTGGCTTTTTTGGAAACCCAAAATGTACTAGCTTTTAGGCTCCCAACTTTCGTAAGGGCTTTCTCCATTCTTGCACTGTAAATCCCACAACTTTCCTCTGAAATGGAGAGAAAAAAATGGAATTGATTTGAAAACAGGGATGGTTTTTTCTCTCTCTCTCTCAATTATTTCTGTATGTCTTTTTGCGAGGCACAGCTGTTCAGTCTGTTGTCACTACTTGCAGAGTGAAAATAACGGCGCCCCCACAACACAAAAGACAAAAGATATTGAGTAATAATGCTATTCATCCCAACGGAGATGAAAACACAATTTATGTGACTTCAATATAACATTAAATTATAGGTGAAATTAAATAAGTCATTTAATTTCACATTTCATTTAACCTATCATTTAAAGCCACATAAACTATGTTTTCATCCCCATAACATTACTCAAAAATATTATATGTTTTTCATTCATTTATTTTTCAGTAAAAATATTATTTTTTCATCTAAATTCTTATTTTGAAGTGTTTGGTTGCTATTTTTATTTCATGGAAAATATTTTTCAATTTTTAAAAATATGCCTAACTTTCATTTTTTGAAGGAAAATATTTTTTTTTTTGGGACAGTAGGTTTTCGTTTTACTCAAAACAAGGAAAATATTTTCTATTTTATGATATATTTTTCATGTTAATTAAACACACTCTTAGTAAAAATAGGAAAAAAAGAAAAAATAAATATGGTTGAAAATAAATGCATTTGTTCAATATTTAGAAAATAGACACCTGTCAAATTTAAATTACTTTATCTAAACTATACAAACTAGTTTATTTTAAATGATATCCTAAACAACTAACCACTGCGAATTTGTGAAACAATAAATCCAGTGAATTGGGCTTGATTAAGGACTAAGACATTCTACCATAACTATTTAATATAATTTAGTTGAAATTACACGAAACCATACTTTAAGTATTCAATATTCCAAAATCAGATTTTAAGGTTTAAGTTTCAAAAATCAGATATTTTACACATAGATACAGGTTTCAAAAATTAATAATTAATTTATAAAATAAATATTTTTACTAAAATATATATACTCCAAACCGGCAAACCCTAATTAATTCACACTCCTCTCTCTCTCTCTCTCTCTCTCTCTCTCTCTCGATATTCTCTTCATTCTCTCCTATCACAAAAAAATCATCGGAGTTTCCATCGCACATGAACCGTCGTTGCCCGTCGGAGATCGCCGCCGACGAAGACACTCTCAGGCACGAGAAGCCGCTGCGTGTAGCTCTGCACTTATCGGCGATAGAGGTGGATTTCGAGGCGAACGTGGAGGTGGAGGTGGTGGATCTGATGGACTCTACAAAATTCGAGGCGGTGGCACAACAAGTGGAGGTGGAGGCGGTAGGCTCTGTACAGAAATTCGAGGCAATGACACGACACGTGAAGGCGGAGGACTCTGCACAAAAATTAGTGACTGTCATCGGGTTTTGTGGATTCTGCACATAAATTCGACGAACGTCTTCTTAGAGACAATATCTGCTAGTCCCTTTGGCTCACCAAAAAATTCGAGGCTGCCGTTTTTGATGTATTGGCTGTCGCCGGATTTTGTGGATTCTGTGGTGGGGGTGGTGTAAACGGAGATGGTGGTGGTGGTAGTGCGTGTGTTGCGGGTGTGGTGGTGGGGGGTTTGGTGGTGGCGAGGGCGATTTTGTGGTGGTGATGGAGTCGACTGGCAATGGCGGTGGTGTGGGTTCAGATCTTGTTGACGGTGGTGATAGTGGTGCTGTTGGTAGGTGTTGTGTTGTTATTATTGGTAGTAGCGGCGACGGCGGCCACGGGATGGGATGAAGAGTGCTTGTGACCAACTATTTGGTCGATTTGTGATCAATGGTGGTGGATATGGATCGGGGGTGTTTAGTGGTGATTCGTTACTAAGATCGGTGGTGGATCGTGATCGATAGTGGGGCTATGGTGTATGTGACCAACTATTTCGGTTAACTGTGACCTTAAAATTCGACAATTTGTGATTAAAAATTAATATGTGACTAATAAATTTGAAAATATGTGATTGATAAATAAAAATTATCATGTTATCAGTCATTATAAACAAACAATCATGCGTTGTGATTTGTGACCTGGCATGTGACTCTTGACTTGTGACTTGTGACATGTGATCTGAGCTGTGACTTGTGACGTGTGACTTGTAACCTAGGTTATGACCGAAAAAAAAGCATGTCAACCGTAGAAAAAAATATGGCGGGGCTGTCGCCAAAAAATTTGTCGAAGTTGGAACAATTGTCGGAATCGGAGTAGTCGTCGGAACGGTCGCCAGAAAGTTCGTCGGAGTAGAACGGTGATCGGAACGATCGCCGGAGCGGTAGGGTTGGTGAAGGTGGAATATGTTAATTATATTATATTAGAATTAAATATTTAATAATAAATTAATTTATTTCATAAATAAGATTTTAAATTTTTTTAATAAAAATCTGATTTTGGAAATTTCAAACTTGTTTTCTTATTTTTGAAATATGCTAAACTTATTCTCTTGAATGTGAAATTTTCCCAATAATTTATTTCCATGTCTACTAAATTAGACTTCCGATAAAATCCACCTCTTCAAATGGGCCAACCTGTCACATCAATGTTTTCACGCCATTCGGAAAAATTCATATATGTTCTAATACAAAATACTAATTCCCAGTTTACAGCGTGGTGGTAATGTTTAAAAAAAAAAAATACTAATTACAATATTCATTACTCTTAAATATACTAACTTTCAAAAATATAACACACAAAATTTGAATTTACTATAATTTTACAGTAAATATAGGGAAAAAAATGTTAACGAGTAATATTTGAAATTTATTAAAATGATAGTTATGTGGTTTAATTTCAACTACTTGATGGGGAAAATTTCATAAGAGGAAATATAATCTACATGTGGATTTTAACTTTCAACTTAAAAAATCAAGTTTAAAATCTATTTATTCAAAAATTAGGTCATAATTCAACTTTTTAATTTTAATATTATTAGATCAACTTAAATCAAATCAAATCAAATCAAATCACACACACACACACACACACACACACACACTCTCTCTCTCTCTCTCTCTCTCTCTCTCTCTCTCTCTCTCTCTCTCTCTCAATTAACCCAACCGTAAATAAAATCACTTTCTCTTTTTATCATCCGTCTCCTCCTCCTCATCCTCCTCCACCACTAGTAGTAAAAGCCACTTTTCTTAGACGAAAATAATCGTCTCGACGATAACAGCCTCCATTATACCCGTAACCACCACCAACTCCATCTCTATAGCCTCTTCTGCTACCTTCCCCGTCATCGTCACCGCAATCACCACCATAACCTCTAGCGTTTTCCTGAACAGGAGCTCCACTAGGTCCAATCACGTTGACATTACGAACTTCGAACTCCAAACTCCACATTCTCACTTTCACCTAGTCTTCGAAAACCCTTAGTCTTAATCGTTGATTGATGAACGAACAGTTCCTCACTACCATCATCCAGAGTGATAAATTGGTTTTGGAATTGATGTGGATGTGGTGGTGGTTGTGGAGATGGCGGTGTTGATGGTTTCAAAGTTGGTAGATTGAAGGATGTAGTGGTGGGTAGGGTTCCAAGCATGGCAAGACCCAGGAAATTATTCCAATGCGGGCAGTATTAGTAAAAGTAAAAAAAAAAAAAAAAATTATAACACAAAAATTATACTAAAATGAAATACCTTACAATTGTTCTTTACGAATTTTCATACTTTGATATTTTTGTACAATCGTCTCATTATCAATATTTAATAATATATCTTTCTCTACATAAATAACAAGGCTATCATTCATCCACTCATCTCCAATTTGATTGCGCAATCTATCCTTCGCAATGTTCATGACAGAAAATACTCTCTCTACTGTAGCAGTAGCAATCGAAGAATTAATGTCAAAGTCAAAAGCTTGTAAACTATTGGAAATGATCTGCTCTTACTTGTCAAAACTAACTTCTGTGCGAGACCACTGAGACCATTTAATTATTCAAACTCTTTGCTAGAGAGGACATCGAAAATGTAATTATCAAGTTGATCATCAAGCGTGACGAGATCTACTTCTGAAAAATCTTGGGGATAAAATTTAGCAAGTTGAATCAACTTGCTTTTATCAAAAGCTGAGAATGAATTTTGTGGACATAGACAAGCTACACAAAGGAGTAACTCAGTATTTACCTCTGAGAAATGATAATTCAATTCTTGAAGTTGCATATCTATGACAAAATAGAATAAATTTACCCGAAAGTGATGCAAGTTAGTCATTTGTGGAGGATTACGATGAGGGCGACCACCATGTGCAGAACGCATAAACATAGCATTCATGTTTGAAACATCAATATAATGATGCTCACAAAAAGAAGAAACATGTTACAAAAAAGAATCTCACTCATCATCTCTCATAAGTTGGAGTCTCTTTTTGCGAACTTTCACCATGTCCATTGCATTGACAATGTCTTGATATTTTCTTTGTAATGCCTTTGACAAATTATTTGAAATCCCTAAGATACTTCTCATCAAATGTATATTAAATGGAAAATTAAATGATTGTATTGACTCCAATAAATTGAATGCACCACTTTTTTGATTACTAGTACTTGATCAATCTTCAACAATTATTTCAAATACGTCAATAACAGCAATAAACATGCTAATCAAAGAATTATAATGAGATCATTTTCCGCAACTTCAAGAGTTTTTCTTTTATAAAATCTTTCCATGACTGACTGGAAAAATAGGAATAGGAATTTGGAATCTAAATACACAAAAAGTAATATGGAATTTATAGCAACACAATTTCTGGTCCAAGTTAAATTAGTTTTATTTTCCCATTTCTTTTATAAACATTGTAATTTGTAAATTAGTTTTACGGTGTTGCATATTCCACTGGGTGGATTAAACATGGTATTTTCAGTGCAAGTTAAAATTAGTAGTTATAAACATAGTATTTTATACTTTCTTTTTCGGATGGATTAAATCATGTTCTTCATTTGATTCTAGGAGGCTAACAAATTAATTCAACCACATACAGAACTCTAAAAATAATGGTTCAAAATTTTCCCCAACAACTGGCAACCAAAGCAACAAAACAAACAGGCAACAGCCACAACCAAAGAACAATTTCCAGCCCACAAAATTGTTGTGGCTGCCCAGGCACTGCCTTGCCCATTTATCTCCCGTTATATTGTTGAATTTGTTTTATTAAAGATGCTTTAATACAGTTTTTTTCCACTTTTGTTTGTTGACAAACATATTTTGAAAAGTAAATTTCTTGATTTTTGTACCCTGTAGTCTCTTAATTCATTAAGAAAACTGGGTTCATATAATCATTTTTGAAGAGTTTGTTTGAGTTTCTTCTTCAATAAGGTCATCAATCTTGTCAAAACCAAAACATATATCTTTGTTGTTTTGTTCATAATCTTCTGACCCTGATTGAGAAAAATTATCTTCATCTGAATTTGATCTTTTTGAAGAGGCTTCGACTCATAAAGTAATTTTCTCTGAGATAGCCTATAGTTCTTCCGGAGTCTTGTATTGATTGAACATAGCCATAAGCCTTGATTTTCCAGCAAGGACGTCAATGTGTTTGTTGAGTTCCTTTATAATAGTTTTGGGACACTTGCATACATTTGCTCTTGAGAATTTACTACTTTAGGGCAATAATTTGTTTCATAAAATTTTGACCACCATTTAATTATAAGTCTCCGAACAAGTCCTTAGACATTATATTCAGAGCTTGTATTTTGAATAATTTGATAGTCCTAATAGAATATCCACGAGATTTTGAGATTGTGAGCAATTGAAACAAAATATTTTCTTGAGGTTTTAAAAATATTTTTGCCTCTTTCTTGTAATATTTGAACCCTCGGCGAGTAAGACTGAGTAAAATAGTCTTGTCAAGAACAAAATGCTTGAACCAATTTTGGAAAAGTTGAAACACAATTTTGATTGAAAAGAATAAACGAAGAGCATATTACTGGTCTAAAATAAAAGACATTAAGCAGGTCTCTTGATAATCAAAATAATTGAAAGGAGATCCAAATGAATCATATTTAGAGAAATGCATTCTCTTATCTTTGGAGGGTCTTGTCCACAGTCTTCAAATGACAATACCTTTTGAAATGAAATTTTTGAAAAATCAATATGTGATAGGAATGTAACATACACATTTTACATCTTTATTTGATGCGCTCATATGGTCATTTTATGCATAAATGTACTTAGTATTCTCATATTTTGGTTTATGTGGCAATTTGATGGATATGACATAATTTGGAAGAAATAAGTGAAAATGGGCCATAATGGAAGAAAGTGAAAGTTCAGGGACTGAGTGCAAATACTGTAAACTTGCTTCTAATCTTGTGATGAAGATTCGAGAGTGTTAGAAGTCAATTGGATGAAGAAAGGAGTCAAATGGATGAAATATAGCCAAGCCATTATCACATATCAACTTTCAAGCTGAAAAGTTTCGTATCGGTTTTCAACCTCATTTGAGACCCATTTTTGACATGGTAAGAGATCGAATTGAAAGATGATATCTGAATCAAAGTTGTAGCCGTTTGAGTTAGATTTCCAACTCATCTTGAATCACTTCAATTGGACATTGAAAAAGAAAGTTATGGTCAAAATACTAAAGATTATTCGACAGGAAAACGTCATAACCATGTGGTCACATGATGTTAAACCCATGCAATCGCATGGGCATTTTTAGAGAATTCAAGGAAGCAAAATTTTGTTCCTTGCAATAGCAAGGGATATAACCTTGCGATCGCATGATTGTTCTGTGATGCCGAATCTCAGATTTCCTAAATTGGCTCAAACTCCTTTGTTAACATATCTTGCACAACTTTTCAACCTTAAAAACACGCCAAAACACACCAGAATGCCTCCAACCTATTTTCTCTCTATTTTTTTTAGGTCTATCATGTGTAACTAACTCTTGGTACTTGATTGAAGGATATCGAAGCCTTGAAATACATTATAACTGTGAGATCCACCTATTTTCATTGTTTAATTTATATTTTCAGTATTAAATATTTTTCTTACATAATTTTATGATTGTCATATTTGATTGCTAAGAGACCTATTAGTTTTTCATATATTGCAATCTATAGTTAAGTTAAATCTCAAATCCATAATCGTTTGAATCATTTAACTTGTGAAACATTAGGATTTGATAATTTTCTGCGATATAGGTTATTGAATCCTAAGAAGAATATTTAAATAGATTGAATGCAACCGCTGGTGTTTGTATTATCTAGTTTATCGATTTCTCTATTATTTAAAGCTGTTATTAAGCTGAATATTTAGCGCTGGTCTGAGATTATTTGATAATTATAGTTAATTAGAACGGTGGTTTCTGATTAACTAAAATTAAGGAGAAATATGAATTTTCCAACGATAAATATTGTGAATGTGAGTTGTTTATTTTTTATGGATTGATGATGTTTATAAATCTCCAATGATGGAAGTTGACTTTGATCAAGACTCGTTTTATTGATTTAATACAACTCATTAATTTACATTGATATTTGTTATAAGACTGCTTTCGTTTTAAACAAAACCCCACAATCGTTATATGTAGCATAAATTGTTGAATTGCACACTTTTTGTGGGATCGACCCCTTACTTCCATTACTACATTAGTTTTAGAGGACTATTTTTGAGTGTTTATGACATCACACCAATATGATTTTTTTTTTGTTGAGAATTTTGTGTGTGAGTTATTGTAGCCGATCTTGATTTTATAAGGATAGCTTCATAATAAGCTCTCATCTTTTTTTTTTATATTTTTGGGCATGAAATAAAAATTTGTTGGAAAAATGCTCTGAAGATATTCTTTAAGAAAAGAATATACATGGATCCACGATGTTTCCATTTCAAAAATAGGAATTTGAATTGATTTGGTAAAATAATGAAAAGATGGAGGGACATAAATATATGGTAATTTTCCAGATTCTACTTGAAGTGTTTTTTTTTTGGAAATTTGAGGGTTTTTATTCAAAGGTTTTCTTACTCTAAGTTGTTTGTAAGAATGGGGTTTTTGAAACTAGTGTTGTTTTTTGAGAAGTTGAGGAACTATATCGTTCATTTTTTTAACTGTGAAAGGAATTTTGAATATAATCTTCTATTGAAAGAATGATAATTGAAGTTTTTTTTGTTCTTCTTCAAGGAGGAAGAATCCATGTCTCTTAATTTTCTCTCTTTGTATTGCAAAAACTCTATTTGAGAAAGTTTGCCAAAAAGTTTGATTTCCCGTGTATATATAGAATTTTGAAATCAAAGCAAGATATGATTGTTTGCCATCTTGCGAAAATTTGTTTTGAAACAAAGTTTTTTACGTCCATTTGCAAGACATCACTTGATGCTTTACAGTCTGTTTTTAAAATTAACTTTTTGTTTATTAAATCATCTTGAAATTTTGAAATGCATAAATCAATTCATAAAATTTCTTTTTTGGTATTGGAGTAGTTCTTCTGAGGGCCTGTACATATTTCAAAATGGAATCCAAATAGCTGTTCTTGACAAAACTATTTTGAAATCCGCTTTAATACACTACCAAAACCAATATCAGATGCATCGATTTCAACAATAATTGAAGCAGTGTGGTCTAGGATAGACAAACATGATATACCTTTGACAACGCTTTCGACTTTTTGTATAGCTAAAGTTTGCTCGTGACTTAAGTGGTTCAAATTCTTTTGAAGTATTTTGAAAAGAGTGGCACATATGATTCTTATTTCTTTAATAAAGTCACCTAAATAATTGACACAACCTAAAACTCTTTAAAGATTTTTTTGTCTAAGATTTCATTTGAAAATTTGTTGGTGAAATCAAGACTTCTTTGAATGAGTGTTATAGTTCCTGCATGAATAATATGCTCTAAGAACCTAATGCTTGTTTGACATAAAACGACCTTGTTAGTAAAAAATGCTAAACCATTATTTTTTATAACATGAATAAATGTATTGATACGCTTAAAAGATTGTTCTAAACTTTCTGAAAAAAATTAGAACTTCATCAATGTAAACAATAATAAAATTTGAATATGAATAGAAAATATCATTTATAATTTTTTGAAATTCGGAAGGAGCCTTTTTAAGATCGAATGGCATGAAGTTCCATTCATATTGGCCAAAAGGAACATCGAATGCTGTCTTTTATCTGTCTCCTTCTTTAATTTGAATCCCCCACTAACCTTGCTTCATAACAAATTTTGAGAAAACAGATTTGTATAATGTGTTTAGCAAATCTTTCTTTTGAGATAATGGATATCTAATCCATCAAAGAAATTTATTGAGCGGGTTGTAGTTGACAAATAAACGAGGGACTTGTTGTTCAATTTTAACAGAATTGTTGACATAAAATGCCAAACTACTCCAAGGTGATTTATTTGGAAGGATAAGCTTTATATACAGTAAATCATTGATTTCTTTGACACAATGATCCAGTAATTCCTTATTCATTTTAATAGGGCAAGACTTTGTAGGAATACTAGATTTATGAAAATCGAAAGTAAATGGAATTGAAACGACATGTCTCTTTCTATCCTAGAAAGTATTAGGAATAGTTGAACATATCTCATTCTCAACTCATTTTTGAAAAAGAGAATTTTTTTCAATAATTGAGGGGTTTCACAACCGTTCCTCAATTCTTTGAAAGTTAATTTCTTCTTTTAAGAATTGAATATGCTTTTTCTTCAAATTAATATTATTGATAATTTTTGAAATAGACGATTCTTTCAAAGTGTTACATCCTTGTAAGTAAAAAGATTTATAAATTTGAAAATAATTTCTTGACCAACAAAATTTGTAGCTAATCCTTTTGAATAAGTTCTTCATTTTTAGTAAGAACACTTATGGTTTTACAACCACAAACTTCTTTACTATGACTTGTAGAGGAGGATGAAGAATTTGAACTAGTTTCAATATCAGAATCTTCTTGATGTTGATAGATCATTTCTAACTTAGAATCAGGAAAATTGTCTTTTGAAGAATTGATTAAATTGAAAAGTTCAAGTTTAACATCTTCATTATTTTGAAGATTGTTAATCTTGCATTTCATACGACATTTATTAGAATAATGTTGTCCACACCAAAGTGCATGTCTTCGTTGCTTTGTTCATAATCTTCTGAAAAATATAAACAGACGGGACATTATTTTAATAAATGTCTTATGAAAGGCAAGATTAACAATCTTCAAATTGATACGATTTTTTTGATTATGAGTTAGAAATGGTCTATCAACATCAAAAAGATTCTGATGTTGAAACCCATTCAAATTCTTCATCCTCCTTTTCAAGTCATAGTAAGGATGTTTGTGATTGTAAAACCATAAATTTTCTTCCTAAAGAGGAAGAACTTATTCAAAATGACAAACTACCAATATCTTTGGTCAAGAAATTACTTTCAATTCTACAAATCTTCCTTCTTACAAGGATGTTAACACTTTGAAAGAAGCGTCTATTTTAAAAATTATCAATAATATTAATTTGTAGAAAAAGCATATTCAATTTTTAAAAGAAGAAATTAACTCTCAAAGAATTGAGGAACAGTTGTGAAACCCCTCAATTATTGAAAAAATTTCACTTTTTAAAAAATGTGTTGAGAATGAGATATGTTCAGCTATTCCTAATGCTTTCTGAGATAGAAAGAGACATGTCATTTGAATTCCATATACTCCCGATATTCATGAATCTAGTATTCCTACAAAGTCTCGCCTATTCAAATGAATAAGGAATTACTGGATCATTGTGTCAAAGAAATCAATGATGTACTGGATAAAAAACTTATCAGTCCAAGTAAATCACCTTGGAGTTGTTCGACATTTTATGTAAACAATTCTGCTAAAATTGAACGAGAAGTCTCTCGTTTAGTTATCAACTACAAACCGCTCAATAAAGCTCTTCGATGGATTATATATCCATTATCTCAAAAGAAAGATCTGTTTAACAGATTATACAAATTTATTATTTTCTCAAAATTTGTTATGAAATATGGTTACTGGTAGATTCAAATTAAAAAAGAAGACAGATACAAGACAACATTTGATATTCCTTTTGGCCAATGAATGGAACATCATGCCATTTGATCTTAAAAACGCTCTTTTCGAATTTCAAAAAATTATGAATGATATTTTCAATTCTTATTCGAATTTTATTATTGTTTACATTGATGAAGTTCTAATTTTTTAGAAAGTTTAGAACATTGTTTTAGAAATATCAATACCTTCATTCATGAGTGAAAAATAATGGTTTAGCAGTTTTTGCTAAAAAGGTTGTTTTATGTCGAACAAGCATTAGGTTCTTAGGGCATATTACTCATGCAGGAACTATTACACCCATTCAAAGAAGTCTTGATTTCACAAACAAATTTTCAGATGAAATCTTAAACAAAACAGTCTTCAAAGATTTTTCGACTGTGTCAATTATTTAGGTGACTTTGCCAAAGAGATAATAATCTTATGTACCCCTCTTTTCAAAAGACTTCAAAAGAATCCGAACGCCTAGAGTCACAAGGAAACTTCAACTATACAAAAAGTCAAAAGCAAATGAATGTAGGTGTCTCAAAACTATCAAAAAAGGAACTCAGCAAACACACTGACTTCCTTGCTGAAAAATCAAAGTTATGGCTATGTTCAATCAATATAAGACTCCGAAAGAATTACAGGCCATCTCGGAGAAAATTGCTTCATTAGCTGAAGCATCTTCAAAAAGATCAAATTCAGATGAAGATAATTATTCTCAATCAGTGTCAGGAGATTATGAACAAAGCACGAAGATATGTATTTTGGTCTAGAAAATATTGATGTCCTTATTGAAGAAGAAACTCGAAGGAACTCTTCAAAATGACAACATGGACTCAAATTTTCTTGATGAATTAAGAGACAACACGTTATAAAAATCAAGAAATTCACTTTTCAAAATATGTTTACCACCAAACAAATTATTTTTACCTGCCTTGCCGACACTTAAAAGCAGACAAATTTTTTTTGAAATAAAGCAGATTCCACAATTCGAAAAGTCGAGAGGGAAAGGACAGTTATTTCAAGAATGGTAGACAGAAAGGACAAATATTTGTGCTCCCCAAATCATCCTTCAAAGTTTCTCCAATAAAAATCAATTTGATTTCAAGTCCGAAGCGTCAACTATAAAGGAAGGCAGAAGACTGGAGACTCTTCAAGTGTAATTTAGCGGGACAAATCATCTTCAAGAAAACTTTTAGATATCCTTGTATTTTAAAAGTTTTCTTTATTCAATTCTGTAAACTTTCAATATTTCAATATTGCAATTCTCAAAAATTTTGTAATTCTCAAATTTTATCAAATTAAATAAAATTTCTTCTTTCAAAAGGCTAATAGTCTACTGATCTTCATACTATTGAGCTATTCACTTGTCAGCGGGCCTATTATATGTATTTTTCCCCTTCATAATTACAATAGTTTTAAGAATTTAATTTCAAAATTAATAAACTTCTAAAAAACTTTCAAAATCAGGAAGTGTGTCTCTTACCTATTGTGATAAATTATTGTGACCTACAAATTGTATGATGCGATTTGGGGTATTTTCAATTGAGATTTTAATAAATCTTAAAAGATAATAAATTCTAACGACTTTTCAAAATTTGAATAGATTTCTAGAAAATTCATAAAAATCTCATAAAAATGGTGAATTTTCAAAAAGTTTGTTATGTGTATTCTTAAGCTTTATATCCATCCAAATCTTTTGAAATCCTTTTATTTATGATATTTTTATAATTCCACGAGTTATCGATGACATCTACAATTTTTAATGAATTTGAATAAAATCAATTAAAATCTTAATTAGGAGCACTTAAAATTTGAAGGATTTTTAAAATTCATCAAAATCTTAATTGATGACACCATTATTACTATGATGTTTGATAGGGACCTAAGTATATACATTCATGTGAACACCTAATTCTTTTTTTCTTTTTTTTAAATTAATACCTAATTAATGAAATTAAAAACTTAAAAAATATGATTTTGTTATAAAATTATTAGAACAAGAAGAGGAGAAAAATATAAAAGTTAAAACTCAAGTGTGTATTTTATTGAGAATCAAAACCAGTATTTATAAGGTCTAAAATAAGAGTTACAGTTGGAATGAAATCTACTTTCTGAACTAGATAAGATTTATCTATATATTATGATAATACTAATTATTATCTCATTATTTTACAACACTCCCCTTTTGATAATTATTTGTATGATAGTTTCTCGTTAAAACTTTGTTTGATAAAAATTCAATGGGACAAAAAAATCAAATGAAGGAAAAAGAGTACAATTATGTTGGAGTATTAAACATAAATGTTGCCTAATTAAAATCTTGTTAGGAAAATCTAGTGGGATAAAACCTAAGCGGAGGAAAAAGAGTAAAATTACTTCCCCTGATGTTGATCACTGAAAATCTTTGAGTTGACGTATTCAAATCTTGTGAATCAATTTCTTGAAGGTAGATGTTGGCAGTGCTTTTGTAAATAAATCAGTCACATTGTCACTTGAATGAATTTGTTGAATATTGATATCGCCATTTTTCTTAAACTCGTGTGTATGAAAGAATTTTGGAGAAATATGCTTTATCGTGTCTCCTTTGATATAACGTCATTTAAGTTGTGCAATATAAGCAGCATTATTTTCATACAAAATTGTTGGACTACCTTTTGTTGAAATTAATCAGCATGATACTTGGATATGATGGGTCATATTCCTCAACTATACACATTCTCGGCCTGCTTCATGAATAATAATAATTTCAAAATGATTTGAGGATGTCGCTGTCAAGGATTGGTTCACAGATCTCCATGATATAGCTGTCCCCAAGTTTGTGATTTAGCTTTATATGGGTCAGAGAGATAACCTGTATCTGCATATTCCACTAACACAGATCCCAACTTTTAAGAATAAAATAATTTCAAATCAATAGTATCCTTTAGGTAACGAAAAATATGTTTAATATCATTCAAATGTCTTTGTATTGGTATAGAGCTATATCTTACAAGGAGATCTACAGAAAAAAGTATGTCGGTTCGAATACAGTTTGCAAGATAAGTTAATGATCCAATTGCACTAAAATATGGTACTTCAGGACCAATAATCTTTTCTCCATCTTTAAGTGGAAGAAAAAAAATTATTTTTCACATCAAGTGATCGAACAACTATAGGTTATGCTAATGGATGTGCATTATCGATAAAAATCATTTTAAGACTTTTTTTGTATATGTAGATTGATGAACAAATAATCCATTTGGAAAATGTTCAATCTGCAACTCGAGACAGAATTTGGTTTTATCCCAAATTCATTTTTCAAAAAATCTGCGATTTTGTTGAGTTCTTCAAAAGTTCCAATTAAATTTAAGTTATCAACATAAATTGTCATAATTTCAAATCCAATATTGTTTTTTTTATGAAAACACATGGATAGATATCGTCATTTTTATAGCATTCCTTCAACAAGTATTTGCTAAGGTGGTTATACCACATGCGTCCGGATTGTTTCAATCCATATAATGATTTTTGTAATTTAATTGAGAACATTATTCTCGGGCACGTATCATTTGTTTCTCGCACTTTAAGCCATTCAAGGACTTTCATATATATGTCACCATCAAGTGAACCATATAAATAGGCAGTCAATACATTCATAAGGGGCATACTGAGTCTTCGTGACACAATCAAACTAATTAAGAATTTAAAGTAATTATGTCCATTACGGGAGAATATGTTTCCTTATATTCAATTTCTGGTCTTGTGAGAAACTTTGAGCTACGAGTCAGGTTTTGTATCTTATAATTTCATTATTTTCATTCCTCTTTCTTACAAAAATCCATTTGTATCTAACATGGATTATATTTTCAGGTGATCGAACTATAGGTCCAAATACTTTCTGTTTCTCTAAGGAATTCAATTCCGACTACATAACTTCTTTCCACTTTGGCCAATCATTTCTATTTTGACAGTTTTTAATAGACTGTGGTTCATGATCCTCATTTTGCATAAATCAAGAGTCACGTTAAATGCGAAAATATTATATATAACAACATTATTTATTTCTCATATTTTATGAGATAATATATAATTTATTGAAATCTCATTATTTTCGAACACTTGTGATTTTTCAGAAACTATATTTTCAATATTTGATTGATCGATCTTTTCGAATGTTACTTTTTTCTAAAGTTTTTAGTTGATTTTTCTCTTGTACTTTTCCTTTTCGAGGTACAGAGTCTTTTGAACCAACTGATAGACCACACTTTTGGTGTATTTGAGATTCATTTGTTACAACAAATTGTCCTGCAGAGACATCCATTTTTGTTGGAATATTTTTCGCTGGTATGTATGATTGTCACTTTTCTTATGTTAACAAATATATGGTAATTGATTTGCAAATCCTTGCAAATAAATAATTTTTTCAACCTCTTGGTCATATTGATTGTTGTGGGAATCAAAATGAGATAGAGTTATTTCATTTTAAAAAAAATTATCTTGTTATCAGGATATAGGTTTTCCCTCCCAAAATTGGGAAAGATAAATCACCCGTTAAAGAAATTTTACCATGTTCATCAAAATGACAATCTACAAAACGTGTAGTAAATAAATCACCCGTTAAAGGTTCAAGATACCTAATAATAGATGATAAATTAAAACCTACATAAATCCCAAGTTTTCATTGGAGACCCATTTTAGTCCTTTGTGGGGGTGAAATAGGGAGTTGAACGGCACAACCAAATGCCATTGCAAATGTGAATATTGATAATATGCAGTTGGTCTGATACGAATCAATAACTCAACATGTAATATGGCATGACCCAAAACAGAAGTTGGGAGTTTAGTTTTCATAAGTAATTGTCTAGTAATAAGTTGTAGACGTTTAACAAATGTTTCTGCTAAATAATTTTGTGTATGGACATGCACAACCGGATGTTCAAAAACAATTTCAATAGACAAACAATAATCACCAAATGCTTGTTGTTACTCAAAAGATTAATTAGAGGCCACACGTGGCACTAATTGAACTACGTGGCAGTCTGGGGGCCACATGCCTTACACAACGACACAGACAACCTATTTATATAATAGTGTGACCGTGTTATGTATAAGGTGGCCCCTTATATAAATGGACCGACCCCATTTAGACAGACCCTCCATGTAGGAACGGGTCCTAACGAGACGATTGCAAGATTCTTTACAGATCTTATGTTGAATGATTGATAAGACAATTTAATACCATCGCCGCCTCTGCACACCTACATGGTCAAATCCTAATTGCCAAGTAAGGACTTATGGATATGAAAGTGGCCCTTACATTTAATGTCTTGATTGATTGATGTATGGGACAAGAAAGGTCAACTGGTCTGATCAGGCCACGTGGCCTATCACCCGACGGGCCTCGCTTATCTTACTCTAGTATAAAAACTCACACTTAGTGCCATTCAAAGGTAATGTAAGTTTAGACTTTCAAGCATATATTCTTGCTACATACACACTTAGTTTTCTACTCCCAAGCCGATCCCATTTTTATTGATTGGAGGCTCAAGCTTTAAGCTTCCTCACACCCTAAATTATTCCTCTAGCTGACTCGACCGTCGGAATGCGTGCGGCTAACTCCATCCGCTCCGGAGAAGGTCATGTGTGACCAACGGTTTGTCCAAGTGTTTCGAAATTCAGCTTACGTAGACGTGAGAGGCCTTTGGATCTGTTGGCTACATCATTGATACATTTTTTGGGATCAACACTTGTGATCTAAATTCATCAACATTATCAGGACGAATAGTCTTGATTTAGTAATCGGAGAATTGCGCTCGTAATTTTATAATTTAAACAAGTAGTCTAGAAAAAGTTACATTTCTAGTGGAAAGTAGACAAACATGTGACCATTTAGGAGAAGTGTCAATTAATACTATAAAATAACGAAAATGTCAACATGGTGGGTGTATTAGCCCACATATATCTCTATGAATTCCTTCTAAGAAAGTTGGAGATTCAATATTGACCTTTGTAGTCGAAGGTCTAATGAGTAATTTGTCTTGCAAACAATCCACACATGGATAATCATTAGGTAAAAGAATCTTCTTGTTCTTTAAATGATGTCCATGTGAGTTATTTATTATTCGACACATCATTATAGCTCAGGATGTCCAAGTCGATTTTGTCAAAGTATAAATTTTTTAGGATCAACAAACTTCTGGTTCGTGATTGATAAGTGTGTTTTTACACACTTATTTAGCATTTTTTTGTATTTAATTGGGATTTAAATTGAGTTGATTTCTACGCATAATTGTGTAATTTTGTATGTTTGTAGGTTTGATATCCTAATTCGCGAAGAATGGAGTGAAAACGTGAAGAAAGGGACTAAAAGTGTACAAATTTGTGAAGTTAGGGACCAAGTTGCACATGCCACAAAAATGAAGGACTTGACGTGCAATGTATAAAGGGCCTAACTGAAATAAAGGTCAAAAGTCAAGGACCAAATTGTACAAGATCAAAGTTGAGGGACTATTTTGTAACTTAACAAAAGTTTAGGGACCTTTGTTGCAAATTTACCTAGATATCTACATAACTTAATCACTAAGTGAAGAAAAATATCCTATCTATATGACCAAGTGGCTGGACGGTTTTTGAGACTAGAAAAGGTAGGATATTTTTTAGTTTTAGTATATATAAGATTAGTTAACTTAGTTTTAGGCTAGCTTTTTTATCTTACTTTTTCTCTCTCCCTCCCTTCTAGTTTTACACGTTTTTTTCCTCTTTTTCTCTCTCTTTTATTTTTATTTTCTTTGTTTTATTTAGTTCTTGGTTCATTGGTAGAAGAAGAAGGTGATAACAAGGAGATTCAACCGTAGGAAATTGGAGAAATCAACGACGGATGATCCAAAGCATGTTTTAAACGGGTTGTATTGTTAACTTTGGTTTATTTCCATTATTTTCCAATACTTGTTATATATTGTAACAATGAATCTCCTTGTTATTGATTTTATGATGATGAATTAGATCTTTTTGTTGGAATTTATAGAGTAACTTAACCTAAATGCCTCATTAATGTTGATTATATGTTTGTTAGAATTTTAGTATGCATTGATTATCAAAATAATAGTGTATCAATCATCATGTTTAAAATGATTTCATTTTTGGTGACGCTTAGATGAAATTATTAGGTTTTACATCATTCTTGGTGACGCTTAAATGATTGTAATTAATTTTAATGTGATTGTTGTAAGATAGTTGCATTTAATAGACCAAAATGTTCGATTCATCTAATTGACAACTAGATGAAATTATTAGGTAATTATGTGACTGTTGAACAATGATTACATTTATTAGACCGAAATGATTGATACCATGGGTTTGTCTAGTATACTAGGCGCGTCTAGGTGATGTAGAAATACACACCTACCTCATGTGATCCGCTGAGTATTTTCACAGAAAATTATGCGATTGGTCAACGTTGTATCGACATAGAAATATGTGGTATGAATTGACTAATTAGGGATAATATTCGCTCGAAAGAGGGTATTAGCTAAAACTGGAAAATCGGGTCTGACTACTTATTTTGATAATTAGCATCTGCACGTGATTGAATTGACATTAATGAAGTATAGGTTAAGCGAAACATAAATTCCAACATTTTTTCAAAACCAAACCCTTTTTACCTTTTTATTTGACTTTTTATTAGTTTTTAATCTAACTGTAGTTTTTAGAGTTTTAAAATTCATTTTTAAATCTGTGTGTGTGTCGTCGTTAAAATTAAGACTGATAAACGTCAAATTGAATTCTACACTCTCTGAGGGATCGACTTGGACTCTTTAGATCCACTTTTACTACTTGTTCTCGACCCGTGCGCTTGCGGCATAGAATCGACCCGAACAAGTTTTGGCGCCGTTGCCGGTGAGTGTTTAGATCAATTTGTCAGTTTAGTTGTCTTTTATTTTAACAAACTTTATTTTTGTACTTTTTAATTTTCTCTCAAAATCCAAAACTGTGGTTGTCTTTTGATTTCCAAAACTCTAAACTCGTTGACTTTTTATGCATCGTTCGCGAGGTCTCGATTTAGCTAAATTTGATCCAGAAATCGAGGAGACTTTTCGAAAAAGACTGCGTGAGCAGCACGAGTTGAGAAGACAACAGATTGAGATGGATCGACAAGGAATTCATGTTGACCCTCTCATTCAGCCAGAACATGCCCCGATGGATAATATTCCGCCTGGTTTCATTAACCAAGCAGGAAGGATCCAGAATCCCGTTGTTAACGAGGAAGATATGCTGTTTAGGGATTTCTTGAACCGTCCTGTAATTGAGAATCAATCAGGAATCATCTATCCTCCTTTTGGGCATCCAAATTTTCAACTGAGGCCTGCTGTAATTAATTTGTTCTCCAATACCATATCATTTTATGGGAGAATAGATAAAAACCATCATGCTCACGTGGCTCGATTTATGGAAATTGTTAGCAATTTCATTTATGAAGGAGAGAGTGAGGAGGCCATCAGAATGAGGTTATTCATGCACACTCTGAAAGATAAGGCGAGAGTGTGGCTTGACACTCTACCGCCGAGGAGTATCACGAGTTGGGTAGAACTGGTCCAGAAATTTACAACTAAATTCTTTCCACCCGCTCGTGTTGCCAAACTCAAGCACGATATAACTACTTTTCAACAACTGGACTCGGAGACTTCTCATGAAGCCTGGGAGAGATTCAAGAACATGCTTAGAAAGTGCCCAAACAATGGGATTACTTTAGCCCAACAAGTCCAATGCTTCTATGCCGGTTTAACTCCTTCTCATCGCTCAAGTATCGACTCATCGTCAAACGGATTTGTCCAAAACAAAAGTATCCGAGAGGCGTATGATCTATTTGAGGTGATGAGTGAACAAAGTGCTATGTGGCCTGATAGACGTGCTAAAATAGGAGTTAGTGGAGCTCGAGACAGTGAAGCATATTCTTTAGTTTTATCTAAGATCGACTCCTTAGCACGTAAAGTAGAAGGACTTTCGACATCCTCTTCCAGCTCGCATTCAGCTCACATGATGCAATCACCGCCTGATTGTTATTTATGTAGAGCGAATCATCCCGGTCCTAGTTGTCCTCTGATTACCAGTAGTTCAGGACCCCCTGAGCAACTGGCATATACTCAGAATTTTCAATCCTTATTCGCAAACTTATAACCCTGGTTGGCGTAATCATCCCAACTTCTCTTATGGGAATAATCAAAATGTACTGAATCCTAAACCATAAGAGAAGAAGGAAGGTTGGGAAGAGGCCATTGCTAAATTAGCAAACCATCAGTTGCAATACCAAGAACGCAATGATGCCTCTTTGAAGAATCTAGAAAGGCAAGTGGGCCAGATTGCTAAACTTCTCTCTGAGAGGCCTCAAGGGGCTTTGCCAAGTGACACTGAGACTAATCCTCGAGAGAAGGCACAAGCTGTTACTACCAGAAGTGGGATACAGTTGTCTGATCCCACGGTAGTACGACCTACTACGCCTATTGCTGAGAAAGAGGTGGTACAGGAACCGACTGGAAATCATGAACTGAGTAAGACTGATGTAGTCCAGCCATCATCATCGAAGGCTCCTACACCAGTTAAGACTTATGTACCACATATTCCCTTCCTACAAAGGCTCCAGAAGCACAAGTTAGATGTACAGTTTGGTAAATTTTTGGAGGTCTTTAAGAAACTACACATCAACATTCCGTTTGCTGATGCTTTAGCTCAAATGCCGAGCTATGCGAAATTATGAAAGATATCCTTTCTAACAAAAGGAAGCTTCAGGAGCATGAGACGGTGATGTTAACTGAAAAGTATAGTGCTATCCTCCAAAACAAGTTACCTCAAAAAATTAAAGATCCAGGCAGCTTTACTATTCCATGCGTCATTGATGATCTGAATATTAGTAAAGCACTGTGTGATCTTGGAGCTAGCATTAATTTGATGCCATTGTCGATTTTTCAAAAATTGGGATTGGGAGAAGTCAAGGCTACTACGGTATCCTTGAAATTGGCCGATCGTTCCATCACGTATCCTCATGGTGTCGTGGAGGATGTGTTAGTGAAAGTTGACAAGTTCATCTTTCCTGCTGACTTCATTATCCTCGACATGGAGGAAGATCATGAGATCCCTATCATTTAGGACGGCCATTTCTTGCCACTGGTCGAGCTCTGATCGACGTGCAAGAAGGAAAACTCATCTTACGGGTACAAGATGAGCAAGTCACATTCAATATCTTGAAATCTGTCAAGTACCCGTCGGCAGCCGAAAATTGTTTCAAAGTTGATATTATTGATGAATTGGTTGCCGAATCTTTATGTGGACGTTCTGAGGATCATCTTGGAAAATGCCTTATGAGTTCGTCACACATTAAAGATGGGGATCCAGATGTAGAAAGCATGGCAAGTTACTTAAATGCTATACCATCTCATGCATACATGCGACCCCCACATTTTGATGAATTGGATAAAACTTCTCCACCACCACTTCCATCACACCAAAAAGCACTTACGCTTGAATTGAAAACTCTTCCACCTCATTTGAGGTATGCTTATTTGGGTGAATCATCCACGCTTCCGGTTATCATTTCTAACTCCTTGAGTGAGCTAGAAGTAGAAAAGCTACTTCGAGTTCTTCGGGAATATAAGGAAGCCATTGGGTGGACGATTGCTGATATTCGAGGAATTAGTCCGTCTTTTTGTATACACAAGATACTGATGGAGAATGACTTTAAGCCATCAGTTGAGCATCAAAGGTGACTTAACCCGAATATGAAGGAAGTGGTGAGAGCAGAAGTTGTGAAATGGCTTGATGCAGGCATTATCTATCCCATCTCTGATAGTCCTTGGGTAAGTCCTGTTCAAGTTGTTCCAAAGAATGGAGGTATCACAGTGGTAGAGAATGAAGACAATGAACTGATACCTACCCGACCTGTTACTGGTTGGAGAGTGTGCATAGACTACCGCAAGTTGAACACTGCGACTAGAAAGGATCATTTTCCTCTTCCTTTCATAGATCAGATGTTAGAGCGGTTGGCAGGGTATTCGCATTACTGTTTTCTCGATGGTTATTTGGGCTACAATCAAATTCCCAGAACTCCGGAAGACCAAGAGAAAACCACTTTTACATGCCCGTACGGTACTTTTGCGTACAGGAGAATGCCCTTTGGCCTTTGTAATGCACCCGCAACTTTCCAACGCTGTATGATGACAATTTTCTCAGACATGATCGAGAAATGCATTGAGATCTTCATGGATGATTTCTCAGTATTTGGGCATTCATTTGATGGATGTCTGAATAATCTGGAGAGAGTGCTCTAACGCTGTGAAGATACCAATTTGGTACTGAATTGGGAAAAATGCCATTTTATGGTACAAGAAGGCATAGTTCTTGGCCATCGGATATCCCTGAAAGGAATTGAGGTGGACAAGGAAAAAATTCAAGTGATTGAAAAATTGCCCCCACCTACCACTGTACGAGGGATTAGGAGTTTTTTTGGTCATGCTGGATTGTACAGGAGGTTCATTAAAGATTTTTCCAAAATCACAAAACCCCTGTGCTCCTTACTTGAGAAGAATATTACTTTTAATTTCTCTCAAGAGTGTCTCATTGCTTTCAATTCTTTGAAAGAAAAACTTATTACTGCTCCTATCATTGCAGCTCCGGATTGGAATCTTCCATTCAAGCTGATGTGCGATGCTAGTGATTATGCTATTGGAGCAGTTTTGGGACAGAGGCGAGACAAAATCCTGCATGTGATCTACTATACTAGTAGAACTCTTACCGATGCGCAGTTGAACTATGCTACTACTGAGAAGGAATGCTTGCAGTAGTGTTCGCGTTCGATAAATTCAGATCTTACCTCATTGGTTCAAAGGTTATCGTCTACACTGATCATTCGGCTATTAAATATCTGTTGGCTAAAAAAGATGCAAAGTCGAGATTGATCAGATGGGTACTCCTTCTTCAGGAGTTTGACCTCGAGATTCGAGATAAGAAGGGAACTGAAAATGTTGCAGCTGATCATCTATCTCGTCTCAAGCAACCCGACGATATGTTGGAAGGAGATATTAATGAGGTATTTCCGGACGAACAACTACTGCAAATTTTACAATTGTTGCAAGTATCTGATTTGCCATGGTATGCGGACCATGTCAATTATCTTGCAAGTGGTATCATACCCCCTGAGCTTTCATTTCAATAACGCAAAAGGTTCTTCGCTGATATCAAGCACTAATTTTGGGAAGATCCTTTGTTGTTTAAAAGGGGTCCGGATCAGATCATTCGGAGATGTGTACCTAAAAATGAAATGGAAAACATTCTTGATAGATGTCATTCTTCTCCATATGGTGGACACTTTGGTGCTGTGAAAACTGCAGCCAAAGTACTTCAATCTGGTTTTTACTGGCCCACGCTATTTAAAGACGCTCACACACTCGTCTCTAAATGTGATAGATGTCAACGTACGGGTAACATTTCCAGGCGAAATGAGATGCCGTTGACTTCGCTATTAGAGGTAGAGATTTTTGATGTGTGGGGCATTGATTTTATGGGGCCATTTCCATCGTCATTTTCAAACCAGTACATTCTGGTGGCTGTTGATTATGTGTCTAAGTGGGTTGAGGCATTGGCTTTACCTACTAATGATTCTCGGGTAGTCGTGAACTTCTTCAAGAAAAACATTTTTCTCGTTATGGCACTTCCCGAGTTATCATTAGTGACGGAGGCAAACATTTCTGTAATCGCCTTTTAGACTCACTTTTGGCCAAGTATGGGGTAAAGCATTGTGTGGCTACACCTTATAACCCCCAAACGAGTGGCCAAGTTGAAATCTCAAACCGAGAGTTAAAGAGAATTCTCGAGTTGACAGTGAATGCTTCGCGGAAAGATTGGTCCAAGAAATTGGACGATGCGTTATGGGCATACCGCACTGCTTTTAAAACTCCTATTGGTATGTCACCATATCGCTTGTTATTTGGAAAAGCATGTCATCTACCTGTCGAACTCAAACACCGAGCATACTGGGCTATAAAAGTTTTAAACTTTGATGAAAAGTTGTCTGGTGCGAAGAGGTTGCTCCAACTCAATGAACTTGATGAGATCCGCCTCGATGCTTATGAGAGTGCTCGTCTCTACAAAGAAAAGACAAAGAGATGGCATGATCAGAACATTGTTAAGCGGGAATTTTATGTTGGACAACAAGTTCTTCTTTATAATTCTCGACTCCGGTTATTCCCTGGTAAACTTCGCTCTAGATGGTCGGGACCTTATACCATCACACATATTTTTCCACATGGAGCAATTGAGCTTTACTACAAAGACGGGAATTTCAAAGTCAATTGTTAGAGATTGAAGCCATATTTGGGAAATGACTTTGACAAAGAACAGTCCACCGTTCTTCTGAATAATCCTGAATGATTTGGGTCCTATAGTCAAGCTAACGACTATAACCAAGCGCTTGTTGGGAGGCAACCCAACGTTTTTACTACTTTATTTAATGTTTTTAGTGTGTTTACTGCTTTTATTATTATATTTGTGAACTAATACCGCTATTTTTGTAGGCCATGTTTGCAATTCCACTATGTCTCTGATTTTTCGCAGGTCCTGATTACATTGATGTACAAAAAGGTCATTGGTCCGAACTACTCAAGCGCATTAAGAGTCCAGATGCTTCCATTGGTACCTTTCACATGGAATTCAGGGAAGTCTCTATTTTCCTTTTGGTTGTTCTTTACACATTGAGGGCAATGTGTTGGTTAAGTTTGGGGGTATTGAGCCTTGCCGGCTACTGATGTTGTGTTGTTGGATATATTTGAGCCTTGCCGGCTTTACTATGTGCTTTGATTGGCGATGATGTTGTATTGACATGTTAGATGGCCTTACCGGCTGTTATTTGTATGAAGTTGGAATTGTTGTTGATTCACAAACTATGTTTTTGCCGAATTATGCTGTTATGCTGCCAAAATTTTTCTGAGAAATTGCTTATCCGTGTGAGATTATGAGTTTCATTGAACACATAGTCAGGATTGATATGTTGAAAATGCCGGTTAGATCCAACAAAACTAGTGCTGAAAAAGAAAAGAGTGAATGGAGAGAACCCTTTAGATTTACACTTTGGGAAAATGAAAGAAAATATCTATTATAAGTGTGAATCTTATGAGAATGAAAGGATATATTTGACTACAAAGGGTTGGGTTGGAACCAATGTCAAAATTTTTTCCATTTTAATGATTGTTTTCTAGTTTTGATCATGATTGAGAATGACTATGCACACACTACACTGATCGAACTACGGATAAGCTAAATGATTTTATACAGCATTATTTGGAGTATAGTCGTGAATTGATAGACAATTTTTAAACTCTCTGATATTCTTTGCGAGCTATCTAATGTGTTGATCATTGTCGCATTTGCATAATTGTGCTAGAAGTTAATCTTGCTCGAGACTAGCAAGAGCTCAAGTTTGGGGGTGTGATAAGTGTGTTTTTGCACACTTATTTAGCATTTTTTGTATTTAATTGGAATTTACATTGAGTTGATTTCTACGCATAATTGCGTAATTTTGTATGTTTGTAGGTTTGATACCCTAATTCGCGAAGAACGGAGTAAAAACGTGAAGAAAGGGACTAAAAGTGTACAAATTGGTGAAGTTAGGGACCAAGTTGCACATGCCACAAAGATGAAGGAGTTGACGTGCAATGTATAAAGGGCCTAACTGAAATGAAGGTCAAAAGTCAATGACCAAATTGTACAAGATCAAAGTTGAGGGACTATTTTGTAACTTAACAAAAGTTTAGGGACCTTTGTTGCAAATTTACCTAGATATTTACATAACTTAATCACTAAGTAAAGAAAAATATCCTATCTATATGACCAAGTGGCTGGACAGTTTTTGAGACTAGAAAAGATAGGATATTTTTTAGTTTTAGTATATATAAGATTAGTTAACTTAGTTTTAGGCTAGCTTTTTTATCTTACTTTTTCTCTCTCCCTCCCTTCTAGTTTTACACGTTTTTTTCCTCTTTTTCTCTCTCTTTTATTTTTATTTTCTTTGTTTTATTTAGTTCTTGGTTCATTGGTAGAAGAAGAAGGTGATAACAAGGAGATTCAACCGTAGGAGATTGGAGAAATCAACGACGGATGATCCAAAGCATGTTTTAAACGGGTTGTATTGTTAAATTTGGTTTATTTCCATTATTTTTCAATACTTGTTATGTATTGTAACAATGAATCTCCTTGTTATTGATTTTATGATGATGAATTAGATCTTTTTGTTGGAATTTATAGAGTAAATTAACCTAAATGCTTCATTAATATTGATTATATGTTTGTTAGAATTTTAGTATGTATTGATTATCAAAATAATAGTGTATCAATCATCATGTTTAAAATGATTTCATTTTTGGTGACGTTTAGATGAAATTATTAGGTTTTACATCATTTTTGGTGACGCTTAAATGATTGTAATTAATTTTAATGTGATTGTTGTAAGATAGTTGCATTTAATGGACCAAAATGTTCGATTCATCTAACGACAACTAGATGAAATTATTAGGTAATTATGTGACTGTTGAACAATGATTACATTAATTAGACCGAAATGATTGACACCATGGGTTTGTCTAGTATACTAGGCGCGTCTAGGTGATGTAGAAATACATACCTACCTCATGTGATCCGCTGAGTATTTTCACAGAAAATTATGCAATTGGTCAACGTTGTATCGACATAGAAATATGTGGTATGAATTGACTAATTAGGGTTAATATTCGCTCGAAAGAGGGTATTAGCTAAAACTGGAAAATCGGGTCTGACTACTTATTTTGATAATTAGCATCTGCACGTGATTGAATTGACATTAATGAAGTATAGGTTAAGCGAAACATAAATTCCAACATCTTTTCAAAACCAAACCCTTTTTACCTTTTTATCTGACTTTTTATTAGTTTTTAATCTAACTGTAGTTTTTAGAGTTTTAAAATTCATTTTTAAATCTGTGTGTGTGTCGTCGTTAAAATTAAGACCGATAAACGTCAAATTGAATTCTACACTCTCTGAGGGATCGATTTGGACTCTTTAGGTCCACTTTTACTACTTGTTCTCGACCTGTGCGCTTGCGGCATAGAATCGACCCGAACAGTGATAATATTTGATTAGACTAAGCAGATATCTTTAAAACTAAGCAAATTTCTTCTGAATTTGATTAGACTAAGCAGAAGAAATTTGCTTGAATAAAGTGTATCATCAATATATAATTTTGTATTATTTGGTAAAATAATACAAGTTCTTCCGAAGCTTTCAACGATATTCGATACACCTGATATTATATTAACATTAGTTTCTGCTAATGTTAAGTAAAAAAAATATTTTTTGTCTTGAAAAATAGTATATGTAGTTGCACTATCAATTAAACAAGTATCTTGGAAATCTATCTTAAATATATAAGAAAACATATATATATTTAAAAACTTGAATTTAAATTTAAAAGAGGTATTATAAAATTAATTATGCATAATAAAGTTACAATTTTTTTTTTTGCGAAAAATAAGAACATAATTTAAATTGAATTTCTAAAACGAAAATAAATATTAGAAAGTAAACTAATCTATATTTTCCGTTACAACATCCAAATCAAATGGTTGATATTCACATTTGGATCAGCAAAGAAATCAGAGACATCCAAATAAGTTACATTAATTGGATCATCATAATCAGCAAAATTTTTCTCAACTTTTTCCTTTCCTTTGATTAATTTTTGATAGAGATCCACAAGGTGTTTTGAATGCCAATTCATTCCACATCTAAATCAATTTTCTTCATGTTTTTTTTAGATGTGCTACTTTTGTTTGCTTTATGCCTTTTGAAATTACTGCCTTGTTGTTGATTATTGAGTCCACGATTTATTCCACGTACACGTGCACGTCTACATCCTTGTCTTAATATTGTATCTGCTTCAAATAATATAGTACAATTTGCTTTAGGCAATAGTACAGAATCAGTTGGACGTAACCTATGATTTTTATCAGCAGTTCATTATTTTATTCAGCCACAAGCAGACAAGATATAAGTTTTGAGTACCTTTTGAAATAACGCTCATGATATTGCTACTGCAGGAGCACATTCGAGACGTGAAAGGTGGAAACAGTTTTCTCCAACATATCTTCATCAGTGATTTTTTCTCCACACAATGTCAGTTTTGAACATATTTTGAATAGTTCAGAAATGCACTCACTAACATTTTTGAAATCTTGCAAACGAAGTTGCATCCACTCATAGCGGGTTTTAGGGAGGACTATAATCCTTTGATGATCAAATCTTTCAGTTAATTTTTTCCAAAAAAACATGTGGATCTTTCTAAGTGAGATATTCAATCTATCATGAAGATAATAACGAAGGAAAATGAGTGATTTTGCACAATCCTGCATTGATTATTTGTTTCCTTCTTTTATTGTCTCTCCAAAATCTTTTGAGACAAGATGTATATCAGCATCGAGTACTCATGACAAATAATTTTTGCAGATATGTCAAGTGTAGCAAACTCAAGTATTGTGATGTTTGTCATTTGATTAACTACACAACAAAGGAAAAAGAAAATACAATTAGTTTCGAAGAATATGATTAAACGTCAAGTAGTCAATATCAACATCACATAAGTTATATGTACACTAATTTAAAATAATATGTTCTTTGAAACATGTGCTACTTCGGGAGCATATTGTATTTTACTATTGCTTTTTCATAAACAATGTCAATATTCTTTTGAAATATTGAAATATATAATTCATGCTTTTCAGGAGCAAGTAATATTTTTTAGGAATATTAGTTATAATGTTGTGCTACTTATGGAGCAACAATATGATAAATTATCAATTTAAAATTTGTAGCGAACATGTAAAGTTATTTAATCAGATTAAAAAAATATTAATTACCTTATATGTATTAGAAAAAAATATTCGTATACATATAAGGTAGGATTAAAATTCCCAAACATGCATTAAAGGCAGCAATAATATATTACAGAATCAAGAATCAGGAGACAAAATTAATATGAACAGAATTGCATACACAAATTAATTGCGATGGAAGCGAATATCCGATCATTGTATAAATAGTATTACATCTATGAAGGCAAAAGCAATGATGGCGTCACAAATTGATACACAAGAATTCATAGCAGAATTAATAGACACAAATATGTGTATCAATTGTAATGATTACAGAGTTTATACACGTCAATTGTAAATAAGGGTGTGTAGGCAGCCTCAAGATTCGTGAAATTTTGAATTGGATGCGTAAATTGATGAAAAAAATTCACATGTCATTAAATTAATTTTCGTATATATGATAGATGATTATTTTTTAAAAAAATTACTACATTCTTTAAACTTTGAAGAATTAAAATTTCGTACTGATAACGTGTTATAAAAATAATAGAACAATACGAGAAGAAAATATAAGAGTTAAAACTCAAGTGTGTATTTTATTGACAAGTCTAAAATAAGAGTTACAATTGAAATGTAATAGACTCTCTGAATTAGATAAGACTTATCTATATATTATGATAATACTAAATAATCGTCAATAATCATCTCATTATTTTACAACAGATTTAAGGTAATTTTCTCTATTTATTAGGCTCTTAGATGACCCATCCACTCCAAGCCACTCAATATCTAGTCCCAATGAAATAAAACAAAATAAAATAAGCGAAAATTACCTTTAACCCTAATTTTAACTTTCAATTTGAAAAATCAAATATTAATTTTTTTATTCAAAAACCAGGTTATAATTAGTTTTAAATTGCATACATTATACACCCCTACTACAACCACCCACTCGCAATTTCTAAACATTCTCATACCTTATGAAATATTTTCAAATGCTATTTACTACAGGAATTTTGTACATGTAACATGACAGAATGCCATAAACTATAGAGTGACAACCAATTCAATTCTATCAACATTGTATTTGACACTTGTACAGAATGATTCACCATGTACAAGTAGTAAAACTCCTTCAACAAACTCCAGTAGATTGGGTTAACCCCACCCACCCACCCACTTACCTCCTATAAAATATATTCTTTCGAGAAACATTTTATGATGCCATTTGCTATTTATTTATATGAGCTTGTTTGGGAGAAATTTTTGGGGGAAGAATTGATTTTGAATAGTGATATGATGAGAAATGTGTGGTTGAAAATGAAGAAAAAATTATTGATGTGATGAAATATTATTTTATTGAAAAATGTGTGGTTGAAAATGAGAATTGATTTACTGTAGAAAAATTTAATCCCTCCCAAACAGTGCCATATATAAGAAAACTCTGGCAGAATCATGATCAGTAGTAGACATTTTCTCAACTTCTTAGTAATAATTTTTGTGTTTTTTGGTAATGGATTTTGTCTACAAATAGACACCATTCATGCCGGTGTATTGCTTAAAGATTATGATACTATAATTTCCTCTAACGAGATTTTTAAGTTGAGATTTTTCAACCCCAACGGTGCTACCCGGTGCTACTTGGGGATGTGACAGGAAGGAGGGATGAAAGTGGGTTGGAAATTTGGCAACAATGGCGTTTGAAGTGGAATATGGATGGCTACGGAGGACCAGAGGTGGTGTGGTAAAAAATGGAGATCGATCCAACATCAATGTGTAGTAGTAGGATTTGTGGTTGACAATGTGTTGTGGTTGATGGATGGTGTTGATGTTAAAGAAGTGCATGGATAAATTCAAGTCAACTTCAGGAGAAAATACGGATTTTTATTGATAATCACTTATAAATTATAAGAGTTTCATCAAAGGAGATATTTTCCATATAAAGGTGTCTTTTTTTTTTCCCCTAAATATACCATACTCCTTTTATAGGCAAAGAAGACCTAGTATCTTTTACATTCATGTCTTGTCACTCAATAGTACTGAGCTGAGACTCTGTGCCAATGACTTTTTATCCTGATTGGTTGTTTGTCAAGTCAATAATCAATGATGAGCTGAGAAAGTATGCTAATGACATATCTCCATTGGTTACTGGGGTTAGCTTCATCAGGCAATTATAAGGCCGACCTTAAATGGGCTCCCCTATTAATGAATTGTTTAGAGAATAAAGCTACAACATACGATTGGTGGGTTTGATGGGTGCTGGAGTAATCATTTCTGAATGTCATTAATTAATTGAAGATTCGCCAGTGTATAAAGATTCTGCAATCATTATGTTCTGTCAAACCTCAGCAATCGTTCTTCCGAGCTGACCTAATAGGTTTGACCTCAATGGATCATGATCCAGTGCATATAATAACCCAACTTAATTAAATTGCTAGGTTGGATGTTAACAAATGGCATGTGTAGTGGTAGGATCTATGTAGTAGTAGGATCTGTGGGAGGCGATGTGTTGTAGTTGATGGCCATTTGGGATGTTGAATGATGGATCTGTGGTCGTTGGGTAGGATAATGGGCGGGTGATGTCAGCTTGAGAGTAGCCGATGTGATTGAAAGTGGGTTGCCGATGGTGCGAGACGTTTGAGTTTTTGGGTGTGGGGTTGTTGTTGACGATGTGTGTGGTCGGCCGACGTCGGGCAATTGACGGTAAAGGTGTTGTGGGGTGGGGCGGAATGGGTTGGATGAAGAGCGATTGTGACCAATTATTACGTCATTGTGATCAATAAAATGAATAAATTGTGACTAAATAAGTAATTTGTGATTTATGACTAAATTTGTAATTGTGAGCCATAAATAAGTTATGAATAATTTACTTTGATAATTTGTGATCGTAAAATAAGTTGTGATCAATTAATTTGATAATTTATGATAGACAAATAATTTACAACCAAATAATCTGATAATTTGTGACCGTAAAATAAGTTGTGATTAATTAATTTGATAAATTGTGATTGAGAAATAACACGTGACAAATTAATTTAATAATCTGTGACTGTGAAATAAATTGTGACCTATAAAATATGTGATATGATCAAAAAATAAGTTAGCTTCAATTAATTTTGATAAATTGTGACATAAATAAGTTGTGAACTAATTTATGATTTGTGATTGTGACGTTCTAGAATTGAGACTTGTACGTTACTATGACAATAAATTGTAAGATATCGTGATTTTAATTTATTTAATTAATAATATATCTATTTAATTAATGTCACGTGATTTTTGGAAGGAATGTATAACTAATTCCTTGATTTACATTTTTGAATTTTTGTTTTTGAGAAAATTAGGTTCAGTACTGCCCAAAAGCAACAAAATTGAATAACACACTTAATTAATAAATTTTCATCAATCCTTTTAATTAATAGTAAATAATACGTACAAAAACACCCAAAATTGATGAAAATGAGTCATTTAGATGACCACAAAATCCTAACCCTCACCGATGAAGATGAAGGCGATTCTATCAAAATTACCACGATTAATAGGAGACATCTGATTATATGCAAGGCAATCAATGAAGCCTTTCTTTCTCCTCCAATTCTTTCCTTTAACTTCTGATGTTCTCTCTTTCCATTTTTTTCCTCGACAATTCAAATCTCAGAAATTTGAGGATCCAGCTGAAGGAAAGGAAGCCTTAGTTGTGAAATTTAAGAAACTTTACGATGATTTGACTGCTGGTTTCCGCAACCTCAAGGATGAAACCCAATGATCAAAATATTGGGATTTGCTTGAGGTGAGTGAACTGGGTTATCATGTAGTATTTTTGAGTTATTGTTTGGCCCATTTCAATGTGGTTAGTGTAGCTATATTTTTATGGAAAAATTTCATTTCTAAGATGTTAAGTATGTGCCATTTCAAAACTAAGAAAATAAGTTTCAAATTTCAAAAATCAGATTTTTTTTAAATTTTTATTTATGAATTACTAGTTATTAAATAAATTTATTTTATATTTAATTATAATATAATATAATTAACCCACCCCACCTCACCTCCACCACCTATACTGCTTTGAGGACTATTCCGGCGATCGTTCCGGTTACAACTATTCTCCGGCGACTGCTCCGGCGAATATTTCGATGACTGTTCCGACGACTGCTCCGATTCCGACGACTATTTTAAGCTCATAGTTCAAAAATTTTGTAGATCATAATTCATTCGTTGGTAACAGATTTCAAAATTAGTTGGTCACATATCAAAATTTATAGGTTACACGGTCACAAACTTCCAAATTAGTTCGTTAGATCACACGGTTACAAACTTCCAAATTAGTTGGTCACAGATAACAAAATTGTTGGTCACGAATTATATTTTTAGTCACAGCTTATCGAATTTTAAGGTCACAGATTATATTGTTAGTCACAAAAAGTCATACGAACACAGATTATATAATTTTTAGGTCACAGATAACGAAATGGTTGGTCATAAATTATATTTTTAGTCACAAATTATCGAATTTTAAGGTCACAGATTATATTTTTAGTCATAGAAAACTAAAATGACCAGATCCACCTCCACCACCTCTGCATTATCGCCACGACCACTACCACCGTCGCCACGATCAACATCACCACCGCCCAAACACCACGACAATCAGAAATCCACCAAATTAATTGGAGAAATTTGATTCAGAAATTAGATTAGAAACTTAAAACCAAAAGAAAATTAATTAGACTCACAAACACAAAACTAAATGAAATCCTCCAGAGCAACCACTAGTAATACCGACACCGTCACCACCAACGTCGACTGCTACCTGTACCACCACAGTCGCTGCCTAAACTACCAACACTACTCGAAGGCAACACCGCTATCTAAAAAACAAATCAACACCCCGACACCACCAAAAGCACCCGACCACAACCATCGACACCCCCACACAACACCACCGTACACAGCCAGAGGCACCACAACCAGCAAATGACACTACCAACACTTAAAAACTAGATCGTCCAAACTATTGCAGCCATCAACTATGAACGCCGCTTCCATTTTTAGATCCACCGTCCCTAACCAGCAACGCACACACGCCCACCACCATCACAGCCCAAAAATCAAACCTACCACACACCCACTACGTCGCCAACACCACTACACAATAACACACATCCCCACCGCCATTGTTGCCGTACCGAAGCTCGTCGCGACAGATTTCGAAAGGGCAGGTCGACTTGAAAACCACCCCAAAAATCTAAAGCGGTGGCTAGATCGCTCACGTCGACAGTGAACGAAGACGGCGAGTGGGATTTTGGTGTTGGTCAAGCGGTGGCAACAGTCGCGCCGACGACTAGAGAGAGGAAAGCTGAGAGTAATGAGAGAGAAAGGTTTAGGGGAAAATGAGGGGGATCGAGGGAGGTAGGTTGTTTTATAAATTAATTTAATTTAATAATAATAATATATTAATTAATAAAATATCTGATTTTTGAAATGTTAAACATAACATATGATTTATGAAATGTGATGTTCAAAAGTAGGCTTTTATGTAATTTTCATTTTTTTTTATTTTTTATGTTTGTGGGAGCCATAGATTTTTGTTCATCGATTGTAAAAAAAAGGCGTTGATTGGGAATTATTTTTATTGGTTGTTCTTGACATTGAAATAAATTATAATGTGTAGAATCTTGAGATGAGCAATGTGGCCTCTCTTTCTCCTGCAATTCTCTCAAAGTGAAGCTTTTGCATTAGTATAAGTTCCATATGTGTGCTAAACCTTAGCTGTTAAAGGCTATTTTGATGCCAAAGTGCCCATTCTGGAGGCGGATGATGACGACAAACTATTGGAGAAAATGAAGAGGGATATGAAAATGAGGATTGAAAGACAAGAAGTTGTTGTTAAGACATCCACCAAGGAGATATATTAATTTCTTCCTTCGAATTATTTGATTATTGAATTTTGTTTTATAGAAATGTATGTTTTTTTAGTAATTTATAGTCGATATGTTGTCATAATGATCTATCTAAAATGAAATTCAGAATCCTATTATTGATTATAATTCTATAATGGTAGAGATTGTAGAATTACTTATTTGAGAATTTAGGCTTTGTTTGATTGGGTTTTTTTTCCATGGAATTTTTCATTTTCCCACTTTTGTGCTGTTTGACAGCACAAATTTTCCAAGGAAAATGTTTTCCCTCCCACCCCTCCACGCGCCCATTTTCCACTTTTTGGCTGAAAATGTTTTCCCACCATTTTGGTGGGAAAATGAATTCCAAGTCTCGTCACGTTTTTTTTTTAATTTTTTGACAATGGTAATAAATTTTATAGCTAATTGTAAAAAAAAATTTCACGTTAATGGATAATGTCATGTAAAACGAAGCCAAACGAACACTAAATTTTGATAAAAAATTGTGAAAAATAGTTTTCGAGCAAACTTTTTTTTTTTTTTTTAACTTTTTGAGAATGGTAACAAATTTCATAACCAATTGTCAAAAAAAAATTTATTTTAATGAACAAATTTCATGTAAAATAAAGTCAAACGTGAACAAAAAGATCCAAAATTTTAAAAATTTTTCGGGTGGAAAATTATACCAATCAAATACACTTGAAATCATTTTCCCTACAAAATATTTTCTAGGCAAATCTTTTTCCTGTAAAACATTTTCTTTCCACCCATTTTCCACCATTGCAATTAAATGCACCCTTAGTTACAACAACCATATTGCACAAGGTATTCTGCTATGCCTCGACCGAGCAAATAATAACTCAACTGTGTTACACCAACATGAAAATTGCCAACTTGTCACTTTTTTTTAGTATTCGTCATTTTTTTGAATTGGTCACTTTTTTTAGCGTTTGTCACTTTTTATTAAATTTTTATCATTTTTTTAATGTTTGTTACTTTTTTTGTCAATTTCTTTGAAATTTGTATCACTTTTTTGAGTGACAAACATAATTTTATTTAATAAAAATGAAATTGTATGTCATTTTTTTAATTTTTTAATAAAAAGTGACTCAACTTTAAAAAGTGACAATGAGTCACTTTTTCAGTGTCACTTTTTATTTTGTGTCACTGTTTCTATTTAAAAAAGTGACAATTAATTTTATACAGTATTTTTTATTTCCCAAACATGTTTCATATGATTTTCAAAATACCCATCATTTTAAGGGCATTTTTGTAAGTTGCCCTTCTTTATTTATCAAAGTTGAAATTCATGTTTTTAAGTATACGTAGTTTTTTATTTTTAATATAAAATAAAACGGGCCTCAGCACGGGCCTATCTGTTTAAATGGGCCATCCTAGGCCACTTCCCAATCTTCTTGTCAGTTGGGCCCAAACCATCTGACCCAGGAAAAAAAAAAAAAAGCGGTAATGTACGACAGTCTCCTACTTAGAAACAATTAAATCAAAATCTGTTGTTCTTTGCCTCAAAAACAAAAACTTTGATCACCAAACAGAACTTAGATTAATTCTTTCATTGGACGATCTTTACAAGAATTTATCTATAAAAAATTATGAACTCTTCAATGCATACGAAATTTTTGGTCCGCGTTTACACCAATAATCTTGCAATGAATCTCATAAAGAAACCCATATATAATTCCTTGGGATCTTCCCTTCGCCTCCTCGCACCGCCAGATTTTTCTTTGGTTCCTCCACCAAATTTACAGTTGGCTTCCGTTTATTTCAAGTACGTTATTGGCTATGTTTTGGTTTTTAATTCAATCTGTCTTTCGATGTGAAGATTCGAACACTTTTGACAGTTACACTGTAGTTTACAAGTAATAAGTTTTATGTGAATTCCATCTCATTATTATGTGTAACTTATTTTTCGATGATTGGTATCTTCCAAGTGTTTTTCCAATTTAATATTGGAATTACAGTTATATATTGAATGTGAAGTGAGATTTGTATGTGTTTCTAATTCTTTTTCAGGATCTTTCAAGTTTAACGCAATTTTGATCAATTTTTTCGGATTCTTTTGCGGACAAAGTTCGTGGGAGATGGATGAAACACCAGTTCAAACTGCGCTTTCTTTCTTTCGAGAGAGAAGTAGCACAGAGGTAATTTGTATACAAATTTTACACGATCTACATCAAAGTTTTAGTTGCTTTAGATGTTTGAGTCGATCTAGCAATGAACGGGACGGAGTGATGAAAAAAATTCACATAGCCGACCTCAAATTCATCAGGAAAAAGCTAGTTTGTTCTCTTGTTTTATGTTCTACTGAGGACGAAATCTATTTACTTCAATTTAGATATGTATTCACTTTTAAAGAAGTTTTTGATTCACTAAATTACAGAAACATTGTGTGCTTGGATTTCAAATTGAAGGCTATTTATATTAAGAATTTGATAGTCTGTAATGTCATTATTCAAAATAATGTTTCATTGTTGACTATGATTTCCTAAGTAGGAGCAAAGTATGCCTAAATAATCAGGATATGTGAGATCATAGGTTTGATGGATAAACAAAAACAAACTTAGCCTTGTTTCTCATAAATTTGATATCAGCTACTTAATTTTTTTCTGCACTGCCATTGATTAATGCCTCGCTAGATCTACTGGAAGATCAGACACAACTACATCTTTAGCAATCACAGATGGCGTTGTTACTCTCTCTCTCTCTCTCTCTCTCTCACACACACACACACACACAAACATGTTAGACTGAAATCACATTGATTTTGTTTACACAAGCCTCCTTAAGTCCATGCAAAACATCTCCTAACTATCTAAGTCGTCATTCCTTTACTTATCCTCAGCAGTGCCGCCTCCATTTATGCCCTTACATACTGCCCGTCTTAAATCTTATGAGTTATGAATATCTCGGCACTTAGTACCATAAAGCATATCAGGTCTAAATAGTTGGATTTTCCTTTTTCTTTCCAATCTCTCTGTATAACTTTCATTATGCCGATTGTTATGAGTGATATTACAGTGCACAACTAAATCTAGTTAATAGTAGCACGGGATTATATTAATTGTGATCGATCAATGGATCTATAATTCTGTTTGAAAAAGCTCAGACTGATCCTTCAACATGGACTATCACCAGAGATCTATTTTATGCAGTGTTTTCTTGTTCTAACAGGAAATAGAAGAAGAAAGCCAAGTCGAAAGCCTGCTAAAACAACTAGACGAAAAGGAATCCTCCTGCGAGCAAACACTTCTTAAGCTTGATCACTATCAGAAAACATCAGAAGAACTTTCAACTCTGCTGAAGAACTCTGATTTTAAGAAAGAGTTTTACGTAAATGAATGCCAAGAAGCAAATATTCGTGTAAATGAACTTGAATCCAAAATTAAGGAGATGGAAAATCAATTATCGGAATATGAAATAACAAAAAAGCAGCTTTCTCATGTTTCTAGCGAGTTAATGTCCACCCAAGGACAACTTCTTATCAAGGAAGCTGAAATTGCAGAGTTGAAACATGCAAAAGTTGAGTCCATGATACAAATCGAGGCTATGGAAAGCACTTTAAGCCAAGAAAAGCTGAAAATGGAAGAGATTTTGAAGCACGTGTCAGAACTGAATGAAAATATTATGCATTTGAAGCGGAAAGCTCTTGAAGTAGAGAAGGAAAAAGACGAAGCGGTGTCTGAGAAAGAGGCTGAATTAGAAATAGCTGCAAATAAAGTGGCTGAAGCACAGAAGAGATTAGAAATTATGCATGACTTGGAGAATCAGCTTCCGGAGAAATCGGCATTTATAGATTCATTGCAATTGGAACTTGAGCAAGCAAACGAGCTTCGCATTTGTTCTGAGAAAGTTGCTTCCGATGCAACTTCTGAGTTAGCCCAGCTGAAAGCAGATATGGAACTGCAAGGGAGAAAGTACTTGGATCAAGCTGCTTATAGCAGTTTGCTTGAGACAGAACTTGAAAAATTGAAAATGGAACTCGGAAAATCAGAAGAAGAGGTTTGCCACCAGAAAACAAATGCCGAGAACATGAAATCAGATTTGGAGAAGATTAGAGCTGAGGCAGTTGAGAGTCGAGATAAAGAGAATGAGGCACAAGTTGAGATAGCGTTACTGAAATTTGATCTTCAGAATGAGAGGTTGAAGCTTGCTGCAACTGAGGTTTCTGAAGCAAGATCAAAGAGTGAAACATCAGCACTACATAACGAACTTCAGCAGCTTTCATTAGATCTTGATGAAGCCAAGAAAGATAATCAAGCCTTAGAAAAAGCTAAAAAATTGGCAGGCGACAGTAAAAGGGATAACATTTTGGAACCCCCTGAAGCAGGATCAAAGAGTGAAACATCAGCACCACATAACAAACTTCAGCAGCTTTCATTAGAACTCGAAGAAGCCAAGAAAGAGAATCAAGAGTTAAAGAAAGCTAAAAAATTGGCAGACGAAAGTAAAAGGGATAACATTTTGGAACCCCCTGAAGAAAACCGTACCCAGTCCATGGAACTTTCAAAAGCCGATGAGGAGCAGAAAATCTATGAAGAAAGAAAAGATGGAACAGGTGTCCATGAGACCTTGATTGAGAAGAATGCACCCTTGCATGAAAATGTGCTGGAATCCGAGGGTTTGAAGCAAGAGTTGGAAGTAGCACTGTCAAAAATCGGAGAGTTCAGGATTCGAGTAGAACAGGCTACAAGCAGGGCAGAGGCGGCCGAGAAGGCAAAAGAAGCACTAGTGGAAGAGATAAAAAGGCGGATGGAGCGTAAGGAAAGGAGAAAGGCTGCCATATCTGCACGACACAAAGATCCGAGTTCTGAAGATACTAGTACCACTAATGGTTTCAAACACGACGATGCTATTAAAAAGGATCACTCTCTTGGTAGGGTTCTTAACATTAAATTTTAGTTTCAAAGATTATAGGTTTGGATCTTTCAGTAGGGAAGAAAATCTTCTATTTTGTTCTATTAATTCTTATGAACATTGTTAAACCTTGAATAATAAAGATGCTTCTGCAATATAATCATATTTGGATTCTTATAGTTCATATTGTTACTTATTTCCCTTGTTCGTTTATTTGAATTTGGAAATATAATCGGATTTCGTTGAAATCTTTATATCTTACAACGAAAATTTTGATCAAGGTCGTTTAGTACGGCCAGAATGCTCCTTGAAAGCAATAAATTCTTTTGTTGAAGCTCACATTCATGATCTTGCAAACCACTGGATTGTGTACTTCACAAATATGTTATGTCACCGTTGATTTAGACAGCAATGGTCATCCTCTCTTTTCACAAGTGATTCCTTTCACAAGGGCCAACTTTCAAAGATTTTTCCCCAGAAGGAAACGCATTTTTCTATATTGGTATGCTGGTCAAAATGCCTTGGGATCAAAGGTATTTGTTTATTGTCTCTTCTAGAATACACGCACATAATAATAACGACAAACTAAGTATTAATTTAAATGAATAAGAGGTTGGAAAACACACATTAATATGATTTGTGTCAATATGAGGTAGTATTTTGTCACATCGAGACTTAGGACTAATCATTTTATCTAAAACTTTGAATTATTGGTGTGGGGGCAGACTTATTTATTTATAAGTATATTTACAACATTCAAAACGACATGCCTTTTCAATTTTAGTGAACGAGTATATTCTTTTGTGTTTCCTTTTTTGCCTAGAAAATGGAATACGATGGGCAATAATTTATCATTGAGCAAATGTCTCAAAGGCAACTTTAAACGAATGGTTCTTATTCATTCAATTCTATACATAATTAGTTCTTTCCATAGCCACCTCCCGTATTTACTTAGAATATAACGTGACATTTATAGATTTTTTTTATCGTAAAATAATGTGACCCATATATTTTACAAAGATTTGTTTAATTAATTCAAATAGTAAGAATTCTCTTTAGAATTTTTTATGAGAAATTAATTCGTGGAGGAATAAATTTTGATTCTAATTTCATAAATGTTCGTGAATCTTTTTTATTTCTGAATTCTTTTCTAATGATTATACATTCATTATTTTTCTAATTAATGATTTTTTTTCACATTTTTGGTTTTTTAAATGCAATGTAACTTCGGGGTACTTGTCAAAATGACCTAGTCAAAGGTCCCTAATTCCATTTTGACTTTTCCAATTGACAATAATCCCAAAATGACCCATTTGCTACAAAAAGACAAAAACACCCTTAAGTGACTAAAACAATTACAAAACATGTTTGTGTTAAAAAGACAATACTACCCTTTTAGTTAACAAATAAAACTACTATTACGAAAAAATAATCAAGAAAAACAAATTTAAAAATTGATGTTAATGGTCGAAAAAATCAAATTACATTATGATCGAAATTTCGACTGTTAACAGCCGAGATTTCAGCTGTTAACAGCTGTTAACAGTCGAATCTCGGCTGTTAACAGCTGAAAAAGTCAGCTGTTAAGCTGAGGCTGTTTGAGTATTTTTATCATAACTTTTGTTTCCGATATCCAATTAAGCCGATTTAAAAGGCGTTGGAAAGATAATTCAAAAGGCTACAACTTTGCTAGAAATAGCTCTTTTTCAATTCGAACGTTTACTATGCCAAAAATGGATTTCAATCTCCAACTAAAAATTTGGACATCCTTTTACGGTGGAAAATTGATTTGTTTTCACTCCTTTTGATCTTTAGTTATATCTATTTGACCCTTAACATGCTCGAATCTTCATTGTGAGTTTCGACACAACTTTTGAGTACCTTGATATATAGAACAAGCTAAACGTTGATTCATCTCGATAAGATATGGTACTAAAAATTCAATTCAAATAGGGATGACAAAAAAACCCGACAAACCCGATACCCGCGGGGACCCGCCCCGAACGGGGAGAGGAAAACCCGCTTAAACGGGTAACGGGGCGGGGATGGGGCGGGGACGGGTAACGGGGTCCCCGCCCCGCCCCGTTAAAAAAATTTTTTTTTTTTTTAAGAATTCAATACTTTAAGTGAACATTTTCGTTAGTTCTAATAGAAAATAGCAACTAAAATTATTTGTTTAAATATAATGAATATGGACAATAAAAATAAATTATCAAAAACTAAAAAAAAAAAAAAAAATTAAACGGGGAATTAAACGGGGAATAAACCCACCCCCGCCCCGCCCCGCCCCGCCTTAAACGGGGAACGGGGCGGGGATGGGGAATGAATTTCTTAACGGGGCGGGGGACGGGGAGGGCATCCCCGCCCCGTTGCCATCCCTAAATTCAAAGATTATTTGCCATTTTCAATTCAACATATGAACGTTACGTCTGATATTAAAGTGAATTATTTGTTTAAGTTGAACAAAACGTAAATGACACTGATTTGCGTCACTTTAGTGAGGATGGACAACGCGTAAGATAGAAATTTGCTAATAAAAATATTAAAAAGAATAAGAATAAGAATTTGCTAACACGTTAAAAAATAATATATATTGTTTACTTAATTTAAAATTTTCATTTCGTTTTAATTTTTGTATAAAAAATGAAATAAATAATTTTAAATTGATAATTATGAAAATAAAATATTATTTTTTAACGTGTTAGCAAATTTTTATTTTTTTTTCCTTTTAATATAATTTGTAAACTAATCTTTCATTTTTCAAATGTAATTAAATAAATATATATTGTTTACATAATTTAAAATTTTCTTTTTGTTTTAATTTTTTTACAAAATTGAAATAAATAATTTTAAATTGATAATTACGAAAATGAAATATTATTTTTTAACGGGTTAGCAGATTCTTATTTTTTTTCCTTTTAATATTTTCATTAATATAAAATTCTTTAATTAAATATAATTTGTAAACTAATCTTTCATTTTCAAATGTAATTAAATAAATATATATATATTTTTAATTAATTTTAAAAAAATTCTTTTCTTTTAATTTTGATATAAAAAGTGAAATATATCATTTTAAATTGATAATTATGAAAATGAAATATTATTTTTTAATGTAAAATATTTAAATCTAATAATATTAATTGATAATTATATAATTTTTTTCGATTACGTAAAATATTTAAATCTATAAATACGTATTTCAGATTCGATTTATTCAATTATTAATAAAACTAAAAGGAAAAAATAAGAAGTTGCTAATATGTTAAAACATAATATTTAATATTTGATAATTAAAATTATTAATTTCATTATTTTACTAATTATGAAATTAAAATTAATTATTTAATTATACAATTTTTTCTCGATTACGTAAAATATTTATTTCATATTCGATTTATTCAATTATTAATAACATTTAAAGGAACGAATAAGAAGTTGCTAATATGTTAAAAGATAATATTTAATATTTGAAATTAATTATTTAATTATATAAAAAATTCGATTACGTAAAATAATTTTAAATTATCAATTTTAAATTGTTTATTTCATTTTTTATATAAAAATTAGAACAAAAGGAAATTTTTAAATGAAGTAAACAATATATATTTATTTAATTATATTTGAAAAATGAAAGATTAGTTTACAAATTATATTTAATTAAAGAATTTTATATTAATGAAAATATTAAAAGGCAAAAAATAAGAATTTGTTAACACGTTAAAAAATAATATTTTATTTTCGTAATTATCAATTTAAAATTATTTATTTCATTTTTTATAAAAAAATTAAAACGAAAGGAAAATTTTAAATTAAGTAAACAATATATATTTATTTAATTGTATTTGAAAAATTAAAGATTAGCTTACAAATTATATTTAACGTGTTTGAAATTATATTAAAGTTAAATAAAGAATATAGATATTATTTAATTAAATTTGAAAAATTAATATTTGTTTACAATGAACATTTAATTAAAGAATTTAAAATTAAAAGAAATAAATATTTAATTTTCGTAATTATAAATTGAAATTAATTATTTAATTATATATATAAAAAATTTAAACAACAGGAAAATATGAAAGTTAAATAAACGATATAAAAAAATTAAAAATTAATTTACAAAGAATATTTAATTAATTTTTTTAAATTAATTAAAAAATAGGAAAAAAATAAGAATTTGCTAATTTGTTAAAAAATAATATTTCATTTTCATAATTATCAATTTAAATATTTTATTTCATTTTATTTTTAAAAAATAAAACAAAAGAAAATATTAAAATAAAAAAGAATACAAATATTATTTAATTACATTTGAAAAAATATAAGATTAATTTATTAATAATATTTAATTAAAGAATTTTAAATTAATTAAAATATTAAAAGGAGAAAAATAAGAATTTTGCTAATTTGTTAAAAAATAACATTTCATTTTCATAATTATCAATTTAAAATTGTTTATTTCATTTGATATTTAAAAATTAAAATAAAAGAAAAATATTAAAATAAAAAAGAATAAAATATTATTTAATTACACCTGAAAATTAAAGATTAGTTTACAAATAATTTTTAATTAAAGAATTTTAAATTAATTAAAATATTAAAAGGAAAAAATTAGAATTTGCTAATTTGTTAAAAAAACAATATTTAATTTTCGTAATTATCAATTTAAAATTATTTATTTCATTTTATATTTAAAAATTAAAACAAAATGATTTTTTTTTAAATTTAACAAACAATATATATTTATTTAATTACATTTGAAAAATGAAAGATTAGTTTACAAATTATATTTAATTAAAAAAGTTTAAACTAATTAATGTATTAAAAGGAAAAAAAATAAGAATTTTTTAATACGTTAAAAAATAATATTTTGATATGTTAACAGACCAATAGCTATTAACAGACCAAATGCAAATGGTTTGTTAACAGACCATATTAAATAGACTGTTAAGGCCTGTTAACAGACCATATTAAATAGGCCTATTTAACGTGGCCTGTTAACAGGCCTTAACAGACCATTTAATATGGTCTGTTAACAGGCCATATTTAATATGGCTTGTTAACAGGCCATATTTGGTCTGTTAACAGACCATTTGGTGCAAATGGTCTGTTAACAGACCTTAACAGACCAAAAATGGTCTGTTAATAGAATGACTTGATTAATAAAAAAAAAATGAAACCGTCAATTTTCTTGTGAAGATAAAGTGGGGGTATTTTTGATTTTTTACTTCTCTAAAGTTCTATTTTTAAATTTTTCTTTTTTTTTTTAAACATATTTACCGGTCAAAGGTCATTTTGGAATTACACATGAATAAAAAGGTCATTTCCTCCTATTTCCTCTGTAACTTCTTGGTTAGGCACAACTGTCACAAGGCGATGGAGAAGAGTTCATAAGACTCGGACACACGGCTGTACTGCATCCACTTCAATAGAAAGTCTTAAGAGGCCTTTGGAAACTTCCTATACTAATGGTGAAGCTGTTCGACTCTCTAAAAGAGTGAGAGGTAAAGATAAGGCTCATGACAGGACTTATAATCCCAAGTCTCAGGTTTCGGTGGTGGCTGAACTTCAGCCCCACCGGTCACCATGAAACTTCTTAGCTGGAATGCACGATTGGGAACCCTCGTGACATTCGCACTCTTTCTGATCTTATCAGGAAGGAAGACCCCGATGTTTTGTTTCTGCAAGAGACAAAACTTAATGTTAAAAAAATGGAGCTCTGTCAAATCAAGTTAAAGTTTTATGGATGTTTTACTGTCGTAGCAATTGGACGTAGTGCTGGCATTGCACTCCTCTGGAAATCCGATATTCGTCTATCTATTCTAGTTACTCCAAGAGCCACATTGATGCCAAAATCGAATCGCCACAAACCAACTGGTTTTTAACTAGAATTTATGGTCACTAGAAACAAATAAACGCATAGAGACCTGGGATTTATTGAGGAGACTGAAAAGAGACAACCTGGAAGCTTGGCTTGTCTTTGTCGACTTCAATGAAATCCTATCTAACAATGAGAAATGGGGAGGTCAGGATTGACCTAGACAACAAATGGAAAATATTCAACAAATGTTCTCTGATTGTAAGCTAAGTGATCTCGGGTTTAAAGGCCATCAATTCACATGGTATAAGGGAAGACATAATAACACTCAAATTTTTGTAAGGCTTGATCGTTTTGCTGCTAATGCTTCTTGGTGTCGACTCTTTACTCATGATGTGGTTACTCATGGCTCAATATCGTAATTTGATCATCTTCCTCTATGGATCCAACTTGAAGGAGCTCATTGACAACCTATAGGAGCTAAGCCATTCCAGTTTGAATCGATGTGGCTTGGTGAAAAGGCCTGCTATGAAATTGTGCTGAATCAATGGTGTGATAATAGCCCTCAGATTCTGGAGAGTATGATGAGGAATATAAGCTACTGCAGCACTCAACTTCGGCACTGGAATCGAACCTCATTTGGCACGGTACATGTGGAGGTTAACAAAGCCAGATCTAAGTTAGACCAAGTCCAAAATCAAGATCCTATAAATATAAACTCTGATGATCGTCAGAAAACGGCTGCTGAAGTGCAAACTTGGATGGATATGGAAGAACTAATGTGGAAACAGAGGTCTAGAGCTGCTTGGCTTGAGGAAAGGGACCGGAACACTCGTTTTTTCCATGCTAAAGCTTCCCAGAGGAGAAAGACAAACATGATTACTAAGCTTTTAGATGACCAAGATTGTTGGCAAGAGGGGGATGCGTGCAACAATCTGATCATCAACTATTATTCTGACTTGTTCTCCTTCACTGGTTCAAATAATCATGATGATGTACTAAATGAAATGGAGAGCAAGCTCACTCCTGATATGAACAACAACTTGATACAGCACTTTACCACAGCTGAAGTCACCCAGGCCTTGAAGGAAATGCACCCCACGAAAGCTCCGGGACTTGACGGTATGCCTCATCTTTTCTTCCAAAGGTTTTGGCCCAATATTGGTTCCTCTATCACAAATGCTGTACTACATTCGTTAAATACCTAAAACTGAAAACCCTCATAGAGTCAAGGATTTCAGGCCTATCAGACTGTGTAATGTTATGTACAAACTGGTTTCTAAAGTTGTGGCTAATAGAATAAAAACAGTGGTTCCTATAGTGATCTCAGAAACACAGTTAGCTTTCATTAAAGGGAGACTCATTACAGATAATATATTTGTGGCCTACGAAATGCTCCATTTCTTACGGAGAAAGAAGAAAGGAAAGAAAGGCTTCATGTCTCTTAAGTTGGATATGAGCAAAGCATATGATTGAGTTGAATGGCCTTTTCTACAGGCAGTTATGCACACAAACTGGGCTTCAACGAAAAGATTATTCAACTAGCAATGAAATGTGTTACTATCCCCTCTTTCTCAATTCTTATAAACGGCAGTCCTACTGGCCACATAATTCCATCTCGAGGCTTAAGGCAAGGAGACTATCTATTTCTTTTATGCACGGAAGGACTAATTAGCCTAATGAATGAGGCGAAGAGAACCAATTTGGTGATAGCTATTTCAGTGTGTCGAAGAGCTCCAAGATTGAATCATCTCCTCTTTGTGGATTATAGCTTGATGTTCTGTGAAGCTAATGAAGAAACCATGACTAGGCTCCAAACTATCCGCAGTACTTATGAAGATGCTTCAGGGCAACAATTGAACAGTGAGAAAACGTCGATGGTATTTAGTGCTAATATATCACCGGATAAATAGCAATCGATTATGGCCTTATGGAATGCTCCCCACGTACAACAATATGAAAAGTATCTTGGCTTACCACCGATGGTGGGTAGATCCAAAGCTCGAGCCTTCGACGAAATAAAGCACAAAGTTACTTTTCAATTTTCATATTTAACCAAAATTTTTAATTTTTAAACCAAATTTCAACAACATTTCGTGCTTAAATTGAACTCATTCAACCCTTTGCCAAGTGAATAAAAACCGTTTCGTAGAGACCAAGTTGTTACAAATATAAAGATTAGGAACTTAAATAACAAGAATGAAAGACTTCAAAAGACCACTTATTACAATACTTACACGTTGAAATCCACAATTATGATTTTCATAAAGACACCAGATCTCATAAAGATGTTTAAATGGGTCGACTAACCCAACTCGACCTATTTTAGTGGGTTCAGATCGTAGCATAAAAAAATAGCAAGATCCGAATTGAATCTAGATCGACCCACGAATTGATCTCATCTTTTCTTTGGGGCCGTGAACATATGTGGTCAAGTCGGGACAACATTTCCCCCACACGTGAAAAGAATTTAATGGAGAATCTAGTCTTAGATTTGATTTTATATTTGTCTCATTTTGTGTCCCCCTTTGTGCACGGGTGTTGCGTAGTTACCATTTATTGACTAATGATTTTATTAAACCTAAATCAATTCACTTAGTCCAAAAATTTGACCTTAAAAAATTTGATTAATTTGGATCTTGTAATAGTTTTATAATATAGCCAGCCGTATTTGACCGTTCGAAAAATGAAAGTAACATAATATTTTTATTTTTTTTTATAGATTTTAGATTCCTCCTTTGTAAATATTATCCAATGCTAATTCATTAGTTTGTCGTATTAAATATTATGTCTATGTGTTAATCTTCGACCCTCTAAATTTAGATCATGATGCATAAGGGGAGATTGTACCTAATAATTAAAATATGATTAATTAATATTATTTATATTTCTATTAATTAATTAATTATAATGATTTTTTTATTTTTTATTCTATTTTCTTTGAGAATTTTTTGATTAGGGATTAGATTTTTTTTTTTTTTTGTTGCTAAATCTTGAGATAATATACGGACTATGGATAATTGAATAGTATTCGTGGATCTTTTGAATTATGTAGATAAAATATATATTTGAAAAAGTACTTATAATTTATACACCTCCCAAACAAGTGCTAAGAAGGGAAAAATATTTAATAGATTTTATCGTGACTAGAGGTAAAGATGGATTTGATCATAAATGGACACATGAGAGAAATATGTATTCCATGTAGATTCTTTTATATTTATCAAAAATTGAACTATTTATTTTGAAGAAACATTCGATTCGATAATCTATTCGTACTAGATTTCATTATTCTTTGTCAAAACTTGCAGATGTTACCGAACATTTGGTCAAGTAAACCGGCCTAATTCATTGTACGCAACACAGGAAACATCCCACCAAATTTTTGTGCAAATAATTAAATAAATCATGATAAAAGTATGGGTAATTATATTCCCACAACATTTTCTTATAAATACACCACATTTTAATTGTATTATTGATCCCTAATCTTTATTTAATGTTACAATTATGTTGTTAAACTTTTTTCATCACGTTCTTATCATTAGTCTTTCATTAATTAAGTAATATTGTCTTTAATAACGATTTTTATCCAAAAAAATTATAATTGTGCTTTCAAACGATGGACAAGTGTTTAATCATAATTTTGAATTTTTTTTTGCTTAATAAATACATGCTGATAATTTTTATTTATTTTGTTCCCTCTTAACGAAATTTTTGACATAAATCATTATCAGAGACAATATATACTAATTAATGAAAAATTCGCGACAAAAATACAATGAAAAAAACTTAGGGACCTAAGTGTGGTATGGAGTAAAGGTAATAAACAATTTATGCAATTAAAATGTGGTGCACTTATAAGAAAATGTAGTGTGAATATATTTAGCCTAAAAGTATTTCAACTTCTGGAGAAATACATAATTTACCTTTGACCAAATTCCACCAACGGAAAAATTGTTGCACATCATTAGTCCCCAAGAATAATGTATGTTCTAAAGTTTTACATATTAATTCTTAGTCAGCTCAATTAATTTTTATTTTCATTGTAATTTTTTTTTACAGTTATTTTCTTGGAGTTCTGTAAACCAATGATGTGTAATCGAAAGGGAGTTCTGCATTTTTCAAGAACGTGATTCATTTTGCTGATTTTTGACAATTATATTTTTATATTTAATTTTCATTGAATATTTTAATTTGTACCTTTTAAAAAATAATCTTCACTCGTTTTTTTTACATAGTACTCCGCCATATCTACTCTTTCACTACAAACCATGGTTATTGTCACCTTCTCAACCCTCACTTTTAACACCGTCTTCGCTTATAATGGGGGTTGAGAGAGCTGGTAATGACGAGATGGGGTTAAAAGGTGATGTGGTGGAGATAACGAAGGCGGTGGTGCGATGTGGACAAAATTTATGTGTTTTTGTAAGGTAAAGACATTTTAAAACTTGACTTTAAGAAGTACCGAGAAAGTTGAAGGGTGGCATTTGCAAGTTTTCTTTTTCGACGCACTAAAATTTGAAACAAAAAATATTTCATGCACCATTGAATTAAATTGATTTTGCCCTTTATGTACCCCGAAACACAAATAAATTTTCCACTTCAAATTTGACAAGTTGTTGATAAAAACTTGCACATCACAACCATTTTTATGATTATATATATGACCCTTTTTTTCTGGCACCAAAAGGCTTACCTAGTGAAATGTTCAACTCGACTCTTTACTCGACAAAGTTAAGTTATTAGATTTATTCTCCTTCTTTGTTCTTGTATACTTTTGCAATGACTTAGAACTTGAACTTTAAATTCAATTCGTTACATTCCCTCTCCTTCAAAATGGACTTAGATATCACATTGTGTTAGCTAAGTTGGAAATAATTTTCTACCTTCCAATTAGAAGGGCAAATTTGGATATTTGGTGTTAAGAGATAAATAATAATTAGTTATTGTTAGGTCTCTATTTGTAATTGGTTAATCTTTAGACAAAATTAAAGATATAAATGAGTTGTAAAAATCAAAAAGTCAATGGAAAGGTTGTAGAGGTCAATTAGAAATTTTAGGGTTCGAGTATGAAACAACGAGAAGAAATTGTCGCACTATTGCTAGCTCAACGCTAACACAATGCTCGAGTACCCAAAGCAGAGAGGTTTTCACTAGCCTGGCGCTAGGTATTCCATTCGAGTGTCACCCGGTGTTGGGCTTCGCTCGAGCGCTAGCTACTTGCAACAGAAACCCTAGTTTGCGTAAAACAGTTGTTTTACAATCTCATTCAACCTCAAACACTACTCATTATAAATATACAACTCATGGAACGTTCAAAGGTATGTTGAATCATTATTTTGCCTTTTAGATCTCATTGTTGAAGATCATAAATACATTCCTTTGATTCTATTAATTCATTCTCAAAATTCGTGTTCATATATTTAATCCCATATATTAATCCTTCATTAGTAGAGCCTTGTTGTAAATCAAAAGTTTGTTATTTGAAAGTTACATACGTAATTCAATATCTCTTGTATCAGTCTACATATCAAATACCAAAACAAAGTCCTACCTTCATCAATTAGCCTTCAGAGTTCTAGAGTTTCAGGAAAAGGCGTTTGGAGTTTTGACGCTCGAGAACGAGGTTCACTCTTGTTGATCCACATGAAGAGAAAAGTAGCCTAAAGTTCTGAGAAGTGAGGGCATGCACAACCAAACGAGTTCCTTGATGATTTACAAGTTAGGTGGCCATAGTCAACTAAAGTTTAATAGCGTCTAAACTAATTGTACGTTAACTTTTCTAATAGATTTTATTGACAAGTTTGTCTGGAGGTTTTTTATCCAACCAGGGATTTTTCTCCGCGATCATATTCGGTGTTCTTTATTGTTTTTGATCTTTATTTATCTTATTTGATTGACACATATGATTAATTACCCTAATCATCTAAAAACCAATTAAAAGATGACTTCTTACTTTTAATTTTTCTAATTCCGCATTTTGGTCTAAACAACTATAATTCTCAACAAGTGGTATTAGCTTAATACATACTTAGAGAATTTTAATTGGTATCAGAGTTTAATTGCGATCCTTGACCCAATTTTATCTAGACGAGTTAATCAATTCTAATAATGGATTTGAGGATGACAGGGATATCTAATTCTAATAATGGATTTGAGGATGACAGGGATATCTATAAGGCTTTTGATGAATTATTTGAGTGCGTTGAAAAAGTTGAATAGCTCTGCTTTTAAGAAATTGTATAAACTTGAATTAGAAAATGAGAGTTTAGAAGACAGACAAACATAAGGGGTCTAGTAGTACATTGAATGAGTTAGGGTTTGACAAAGAGTCATCAGAAATTAAGGTTAAAACTCTTATAAATTATAATAAAATAAATTCTCATATTGCTTCCTCAACTAAAAATAAGTTTGTACGTGCCTCGATCAAGCCTAAGATACAAAACTTGAAACCTCGAGTTGCTCCTAGGTTTATTCCTTCTTAACATAAGGTTGTCACCATTGTGGAGAGTCAGGACACATAAGACTAGGTGTCGCAAACTGTTGAATATGATAATAAGGCAAAACATAGGGTTTCTTAACATAAGGTTTGAAATTTGAAACCTAGAATAGTTCCTAAATTCAATCCCACTTTTCACAATTGTGGTGAATTAGGTCACATTAGACCTAGATGCATTAAATCTTTGATTAGAACCAACAAACAAGATCTAACTACTCATGTTAGATTAAGAACTAATCAAGTGAGTCATTGACGGAATTGATGACTCAATTGACTAAGATTACATCTTATTCTAAGAATATTTGGATAAAAAAGAGTGAAATCACATGCCAAAGTGATGTTACTAATTACAGTATTGCTCGTGTTGCTATTCATGATAAGAGTACTTGTTTGCCTCATTAAGTAAGTTATTAGGTGTATGCATATGCATTATTCATGATATTTACATATTCATACACATTCTCTAACCTTTTTCCTTATTTTATTTTATTTCATTTGTTTTGCATTTTGTTTATTATTATGAAAAATAAACATTAGAAAATATGGAAATGAAAAAAAATGAAAAAGCGAAAAGTATTTTTGATATTTATATTTTTTAACATGTTATTTTGTGATCAAGTACTAGTATATTTTATGAATAGTAAATAAAGTTTTCATTAACTTTATTTAGAATTTATTTGATGTATTTGGTATACGTTATTACACGTACCATCTACACTGTACACTACATATTAAATTTTTATGAGTGATTTTTGATCGCGTGTGTGAGACTTGGGAGACAGCCATTTGTATGGTGGGTTGACTTTGAATATGGAATGACCTAAACTCTAATATACTCCCCATAAAAGAAAAAAATTTGAACTTCAAAAGAACATATATTATACATTTATTCATAGCCTTTTTTACTCCAACAATTAAGTCTGTTGGGTATTTTAAAATCTGATGCCCTATATTTACTTGACGTGGGAGTCATTGACCTAAAGCTTATTATATGTGTCATTAAGAAAGCTTAATGAAAATTAGCTTGCACATGAGATTCGAAAAAAAAAATGAATTTTTTTTAGATATATGTATTATTGATAAGGGGAGAAATAAAAGCTATACATTGAAAATTAATAATGAACTTTTTATTTAAAAGGTCCTAGTAACACTTGGTTTGCCTTCATAATATGAAAAATATATTCATGCACCAGTAATTCTTTGCATGCCCTTTCACACTGATTTAACATTTTGAGACTTGCTTACATGAATTTAGTGATACTTTTCACACACAAATAACTTATACAATTTACTTCAATATATTTAAAATAAGTTATGTGGGAACAGTTTACTTTTTATGAATTATACTTGTATAAGTAAGCAAATATCTGTCGATAATATTTTATTTAAAAATCCATAAAGAACAGTTGTCTTAAAAGAAAAATTTTCTTTCATCACATGTTTTGTATAGTTGTTCATGTGCTTTTTTTTTTTCACTCATTCCTCCGTGTTGTTCATGGTTATATTATTGTTATTATTATTAGTTATTTGTGAGAAAAATGGAGTAGTATATATTTCAGAGAGTTGAGTACATGAGTTAGGGGGAGAAAGTTTTTATTTTTTATATTTGACTTTGGGGGAGAAGTTGAGTAATATGAATGTTTGATTTAACAAAATTTTCCATATTGATATTATGTTTGATGTAGTGTTTTGTTTAATGTCGACATCATGTTTTGAGTTGTTAGTTTTACTTTATTACTCATTAATTTCTTTTTGCTCTTCATGCGACATTGTTATTTTCATGTGTTTCAGGAAATAAGAATGGCAAGATTTGTTGTTAGGTTGGCTTGATTTTGACTTTGAAATAAATGATTTTGTCACGGAATGTCAAATGTGGAGTTTGTTAGGTCTCTATTTGTGATGTGCTATTACTTAGACAAAACTAAATATATAAATGAGTTCTAAAAGTCAGAGTCAATGGAGAGGTTGTATAGGTCGACTAGGAGTCATAGGGTTTGAGTATGAAGTAAGGAGAAAAAGCTGCTGCATTAATGCTAATCAATACCAAGACATTGCTTGAGCCCCCAATTCAAAGAGGTTTTTGCTAGCCTGGCGTTAGGTATTGCGTTCGAGCGTCATCCGACGCTAGCCTGGTGTTGGGATTCACTCGAGCATCAGCTACTTACAGCAGAAACCCTAGTTTGCGTAAAACACTTATTTTTCAATCTCATACGCTACCCATTATAAATATACAACCCATGAAACATCCAAAGGTGTGTTGAACTATTATATTTCCTTATAGATCTCATTGTTGAAGATCACGAGCACATTTCATTGATTCAATCTCAAAATCTTTGTTCATATATTTGATCCCATATATAGATCCTTCATTAGTAGATCGTTATTGTAAGTCAAGAGTTTGTTTTGTGAAAGCTAGATACATATTCCAATATCTTTTATACCAGTCTACAGATCAAAACACAGAAAGACCAAACACATAAACAAAATCCTACCTTCCCCAATTAGCTTTCAGAGTTCTGGAGTTTTGGAATGAGTCGCTTGGAGTTCCGACCCTCGAGAACGAGGTTTGTTCTTGTTGATGCACAAGGAAAGAAAAGTAGCTCAGAGTTTTAAGAAGTTTGGGTGTGCACAATCAAATGAGCTCCTTGATAGTTTATAAGTTAGGTGGCTAGAGTTGGCTATAATTTAATAGTGTTTGGACTAATTGTAAGTTAAATTTTTTAGTGGCTTTTACTAACAAGTTTGGCGGAGATTTTTTTTTTATCCAAATTGAAATTTTCCTTCGTGATCATATTTTGTGTTCTTTATTGCTTTTGATTTTTATTTATTTTATTTGATTGACACATAAATTAAATTTGATTAATTACCTTGATCATCTAGAAACCAATTAATATGTGACTTGTTGCTTTTAATTGTTGTAATTCCGGGTCTAAATAACTATAATTTCCAACAAGTGGTACTAGTTCAATACGTACATACGAAATTTCAATTATTGTTCTAATACGTACGGTATATATATTAGTCATTTAATTTAAAAGTTATTCTATATTTGATGAGTAGTTATCTAATACGGCATAAATTAGCCATTTAGCATTGTAGTCGTACTCTATATGATTAGTAGTTATTCAGTACGGTATTTGTCATGAATTTAAGCTTTATCTGTACAATAATTCTTTAGTGCTTACAAATTATATGATACATTAGTGATTGACACAAAATACACTTTATCTTCAAAATCTACCAAACTCTACATTTTCGACTTTTCACGAATAAAGTTTATACAAGTAAAACTTCCGCAAAATCCTATTCGTTAAACACCATGTCAAATCCCCACAAAATCTTTTACTCCTCTATTTCTTATTGGTTTCTTTTCACATATTTTCCCATTTTCTTAGGTGGAGTGATGTCATCTCCCCTATCCCCTACCAAAATCTCAACATCTCACTATTTGAAATATCAAAATTTGAAGAGAAACAAAATCCACATTAGATGTTAGCTTTAAATTTTCGTCACCTCAAAATTGTAATGAAGTGTCAAAATTTAATTGGAGAATGAGCTAAATTGGCAGCAAAAATGGAACAACTCATCAAATGGGTGGACCCAAAGAAAAATAAATAGATGCAATATTCTTCAAATTATAGAACCATTTACCAAACTTAATGCAAAAAAGAAAAAAAAAAAAGTTGATTTCATTCAAATTTAGCAAGTCACGACATCAAAATTGGTCAACTTGACCGGGCCACCCCAGGCCACCCCACCCCACGCAAGTTATAGTTACATAGTTGTCTCTCTTCCATCACAGAACAATACTATGAACAAAAGAATATCAACCCAGAAAGCCAAAATCACTTATTTTAATAAGAGAACTACTTATAAGTTATAAATTTTTCATTAACTATTCATAAATAAGTTTGCAAGTACATACGTGCATTTGTTCCAAGTTTTTGGCTTTGTCCATCTGCAGGCGCTAATATTCAACTACCTGTTCTTACATTTGACTAGCCGAAATCTGTTTTTCTTTGAACTCTTTACATTATTTTTTTGTTCATTAATTTCCTCAAAACATGTTTCAATAATTTCTCCATAAAACTCTTGAGTTTCGAGAAAAAAGAAGATCAGATTTTTTCAATCATGTCAGAAGAGGAAGCTGACAAATTTTTTCGCTTTGCTTTGTTTAATCTGCTGATCCTCATTACAGGTACTAATCATGTTCTTGATTTACGAAAATTTTTCGGGTTTTTCTTAGATTTTTATTTTTTCACGATTTCCGAGGATGATCCTATGAGTTGACCTGCATTTGTTGTGTCTGAATCACAGGGAAGCTTGCCGTTGGAGACTCATTAGAGACAGACAGGCAGGTATTGCTTCAACTGAGGTCACTTCTGTTGAAACAAAATCCAGTTAATCGAGGAAGATACACAAAATGGAATCCACGGGATGACTCGCCCTGTGACTGGCCAGGGATTATGTGCGATAACCTCGTGAATCGTGTCACCAGGGTCGACCTTTCTGGCTGCAACATGTCGGGCAACATATCGAGTAACTTTTCTGCCTTGACACAACTTTCTTACCTAGACCTGTCGCAAAATACTATTGGAGGGATCATACCAGAAGATTTAGGCCGCTGTGTGAACCTTAAATTCTTGAATTTGTCACATAATATTATCACTGGAGAGTTCAACTTGACAGGCCTCAGCAGCCTGGAGATTCTTGATCTATCCCTTAATAGAATTATTGGTCATATTGAACTAGCAATTCCTCAGAATTGTCAAAATTTGATAGTGGTGAATATTTCTTCAAACAATTTAACTGGTGAAGTTGGAAGCATCTTCGAAAAGTGCTGGAATCTGAAGTATCTAGATCTCAGCACAAATAATTTGGCTGGAGATATATGGCGTGGTTCTGATAGGCTCGAGGAATTTTCAGTGGCGCATAACAATTTCTCTGGCAAAGTTCCCTCGGGAATTTTCACTCGGAATTGTAGTTTACGGAGCTTTGATTTATCAGAAAATCATTTCTTTGGAGAATTTCCTGCAGAAATTTCCAGCTGCAATGATTTGGAAGTTTTAACATTACGGGAGAACAATTTTACAGGGCTAATTCCTAAAGAGATTGGATCACTATCTAGTCTGGTGGCACTTTACTTGGGGAATAACAATTTTACCAGGGAAATTCCAGAGTCTTTTACAAATCTTAGCAACTTGGTTTTTCTTGATTTAAGCAGAAACAACTTTGGAGGAGATATACAAGATATCTTTGGGCGATTGGTGCAGGTGAAATTTCTCTTGTTGCATATAAATTCATACACTGGAGGGCTATATACTTCAAGAATTCTCCAACTGCCTAACATTACTCGGTTGGACTTGAGTTTCAACAATTTCTCTGGTCCATTGCCTGTTGAAATTTCCAGGATGACAAGTTTGAGGTTTCTTGTTCTTGCCTACAATCAATTCACAGGAAATATACCTTCAGAGTATGGAAATCTCAAAGAGCTTCAAGCCCTAGATCTTTCCTTCAATCAGTTAAACGGGTCGATACCACAAAGCTTGGGAAATTTAACGTCACTTTTGTGGTTAATGTTTGCTAATAATTCATTAACAGGTGAAATCCCTGCAGAACTGGGAAATTGCAGCAGCCTTTTGTGGTTGAACCTTGCAAACAATCAACTTTCAGGGAAAATTCCACCTGAATTAACAAACATTGGCAAGAATGTGACTCCTACTTTTCTTAAAAACAGACAAAATGATCGGATCACGGCTGGCTCCGGGGAATGTTTGACAATGATGAGGTGGATACCGGCAGATTATCCCCCGTTTAGCTTTGTATATAAACTCCTTACAAAGAAAAAATGCCGAAGCCTTTGGGACCAGATTCTTAAAGGATATGGTCTATTTTCAGTGTGCTTACCAGGATCAAATATACGGACTCTTCAGATATCCGGCTATGTCCAACTTAGCGGTAATCAGTTATCTGGTGAGGTCCCTCTCGAGATTGGAAACATGCTGAATTTCAGTATGGTGAATTTGGCATGCAATCAATTATATGGTAAATTCCCTCCCGAGATAGGACGATTGCCACTAATAGTCCTTAACGTTTCGCAGAACAATTTTTCTGGCGAAATTCCATGGCAAATTGGCAACCTAAAGTGTTTACAGAACTTGGATTTGTCATATAACAATTTCTCAGGTTCATTTCCTATTAGCTTGAATAACTTGAATGATTTGAGCAAGTTTAATGTCTCCTACAACCGGTATGTTTCTGGCGCAATACCAACAACTGGACAGTTGTCAACGTTTGAGAAATGGTCGTTCCTTGGGGATCCACTTTTGCGTCTTCCTTCTTTCATTAATAACACAACTAACGACAATTCAGGAAACAAGAATGGAAAGGCTAAAAGGACTACAAAACTAGGTGCTACTCTAGTGGTTCTCGTTTTGATACTCGCTTTTTTAGTATGTGGGCTTATGTCTCTTATAGTCTGCATATTGGTGAAAAGTCCAATAGACACACCGGGATATCTACTGAAGGACTTGAAGGCTCAGCTAGAATTTGCATTGAGCTCGGGTGCATCTTCACCCTGGTTATCAGGCACTGTTAAAGTTATCCGATTGGACAGAACAACCTTCACACATGATGACATTTTGAAGGCTACTTGGAGCTTTTCGGAGGACAGAATTATTGGCAGAGGAGGATCGGGAACAGTTTATCGAGGAGTCTTGCCTGATGGCAGGCAAGTGGCAGTGAAGAAACTACAAAGAGAGGGACTTGAAGGGGAAAGAGAATTCCGGGCTGAAATGGAGGTATTAAGTGGGAATGGATTAAGTTGGCCTCATCCGAACCTTGTGAAACTCTATGGATGGTGCCTTGATGGATCAGAAAAACTTTTGGTTTATGAGTATATGGAAGGTGGGAGTTTAGAGGATCTTATTACTGACAGAATACACCTCAATTGGAGAAGGCGTATCGATGTGGCAGTAGATGTAGCACGTGCCCTAGTCTACCTACACCATGAATGCTTCCCGAGTATAGTCCATAGGGACGTCAAGGCTAGCAATGTACTTCTCGACAAGACAGGAAAAGCCTGTGTTACGGATTTTGGACTTGCACGGGTGGTGGATGCTGGAGGCAGTCATGTCAGTACAATGGTTGCTGGAACAATTGGTTACGTTGCACCAGAATACGGTCAGACATGGCAAGCCACAACAAAAGGGGACGTTTACAGCTATGGGGTGTTAACAATGGAACTTGCAACCGGGAGACGGGCTGTGGATGGTGGTGAGGAATGTTTAGTCGAATGGGGGAAAAGGGTTATGGGAGATGGACGACAAGGTTTTGCTAGCAATGTAATCCCTGGAGCTCTACTGGTATCTGGCCTAGCAGAGGGCGCAAAGTATATGTGTGAATTACTTCGTATCGGAATATTGTGCACGGCAGAGAGCCCTCATTCTAGGCCTAATATGAAAGAGGTTTTAGCCGTGTTAATAAGGATTTCAGGCAGCCAAATGGATTGTTCTTCAGAAAAGTGTCAATAATTTCATTAGCAGATAAGTTTTTACTCAAACATGTATAAAAATATCGTGATCCTCGGTCAAGATTCTTTCTGTAATTAGACAGACAAATTTACATTCTTAAACAAATCAAATTTTTTTGATGAACCTTTCCCCTCTGTATCTTATCATCCAGCAAACAGATACTTGGTGAAAATGTCCAATGAAATACAATTTTGGTAGAAGTTAGATGTCTTGTTCCGTCCGGTCTAAACCAACGTATCAAATGTCTTTATTATCTTTGTTTCACATTTGCTTCAATTTCAACTCTTGTAAAAAGGAAACCATTAAAATTAAAGCTTCATTTGCTTCAATTTCAACTCTTGTAAAAAGGAAACCATTAAAATTAAAGCTTTTCTAACACAGAATTTAAAGCAATTTTCTCTTCAACTATAGAATTGAATTTTACATCGGATAATTTAAATTACCCAGTAAAGTATTTAACTTCGAACAGGGGCGGAGCAAGACCTTCAGTGTTGTGGGATCAAAATTTAAAATGCAATACTCGTGTTACCACCTTTAATGTTCAAATGGTACAAGATTCCGTATTAGAAAAGAAGAAACGAAGATCTAAAATATTCTCCAGCAATATTCCCCATATACCAGTTGTTCTCAAGTGGTCCTGTTCCTCGTACCACAATGTTTCCCAACTCTGGTCTGCTTTTACTAAAATTCCTCTAAATTATATCCAGTTCATGAAATCATCAAAGTTATACACATTTGTCAACCAGTCAAAGCCGGAAGAGTTGAACACAGAGGGTGACATAATCCATGACAGCACAATGAACCAACTTGAGATGGTCATGGCAATGTAAAGAAAGGTATTTGTAGACGAGGGATTTTGAGAAGTGTTACTCCCCATTTGGATGAGAAACTGCTGATTTAAGATTGCACCCAGGGCTTCATTGTTGGTGGAATTGGCACTGTTTTGGATATTTCCCTCTACACCATTGAGGGCAACATAGAAATATCAGAGTCTCACATTAGCTGGTGATATTTACACGATCCACTTAATAATAAGGTGATGGCAATCCTCTCCTAACAATTCGATTTTATTAAGTTGAGTTAGACCAAATATTATTTCTAATATGGTATCAGAGCATACCCAATTTTACAATGATGAGTGCATCCAATATCGATTTGTTCACAGTTGTTTGACATGGTCCACGCTGTGCGTGAGGGGGCGTATTAGAGTCCCACATTGGTTGATAATATTTACACGATCCACTTAATAAGATGAGGGCAATCCTCCCCTAATAAGCCGATTTTGTTAGGTTGAGTTATGCCCAATATCCTTTCTAATAAGAAACGTCCCCAAAGATATGCGTAGACCATGATCACGACCATGAGGGAAAAAAAAGTTCAAAATCAAAATTTTTTGTGGCATCACTTGATCCCGCCCATGACTTTGAACTAAGGTAGAGCAAGAAAGTCCTAACTCCTAACTTAATTGAACAAATTAAAGTTAGTTTTTAAGCTCAGGCTAGAAGAGTCCATTTTGAAGACGTCCATTGAAATGTGAGATTCGACATAGCCTGGGGGTACCAAACTGTTTTTTGAACATTGCAATTAAAATGTGACACACAACAAATTTTATGGCAATATTTAAAAACGAAAGGCAAAAACAGTTAAAAGACCATAAAATGCTTTTGGTGTTTTTGTATTCTCAATTAGTACACAAAGTTTCCCTCATATTCTCAATCTTTTAACATTCAAAATTCTCCCAGATGTCTCCATTTGATCATAAATCGCCGTTGATTATATCAAAATACTGACGACTGTGCAAAGATAAAAAATCTGTGCGCAAAGACAACTTTCTTTATTCGATGGGAACTCATTTGAAAACCAATTTGGACATGATTTTCAACCAATTCTCTACTTCTAAAAATACCTAACAGCATAATACATATTAGAGACTTCTCATATACATCTCATACTCTAATATTCATTAATTATTATCATCAAATGAGGAAAATTCATAATTTTTGTGAGAGAATTGAATTTGACTTGCAAGAATTTAATCAAGTAATGATTCAAATTTGATTTTTGGATAAAGAAGAGAAGGCGCAAATAGAGATTCATCAAAAAACCATTAAAGAGATTCAAAATTTCAAGATTCGTCTTCATTTTTTCAATTTCTTAAAAATTTGGATTATGTATTTTCACTTAAATATGATTTCTTATAATTTCGATATGCTGGCTAGTTTTATACATTACTAGTATGAGATGAACCCTTATTATGATATTTTTTGTTTTTAATTAATTATTTTGACTTCAATTTGATTTGATTTGTGGATGTTTATTATCGTTTCTAAATAGATTTTATTGTTTTCTAGAGAGACAATAGGTTTAAGTACAATATAATAAATATTCTAGGATTCGATAGAGGATAGAGATATACCTCTAAGATTTATATGGTTTCAATAGGTGTTCTAACACTTGTTAATACATTTATCATGTTTGCATCTTTCATCGAGAGATAGAAGGGTCACATAAGGGAAACATATTTGATCGCTATTGAGTGAGACTTTCAATTAAATGATTTAGAAGGGTCACATAAGGGAAACATATTTGATCGCTATCGAGTGAGACTTTCAATTAAATGATTTCAAACTGTTACACTAAAAATGGAATAACAAAGCGAATTCGACATCTTAGCAATACATCTCACATACTTGAAAAAACACATTTACTTACTTTCATTAATTTAATTGATAATTTAGGTATTAGTATAGAAAACTCACAAAATTTGTTTGCTATTCGATTAGAGTTGCAGTTAATTTTAACTTGATCAAACACGTAATTCTTGTTGGTTCGACACTTTATTAACTATTTTATTACTTGTTCACGATCTCGTTCACTTGCAGATTTTCAAAGGATCAAGTTTTTGACGCCGTTGTCGGAAACTATTATTTTTGATAAGTTTAGTTAATTTTAGCTTTAATTTGGATTTTACTATTTTTTAGTTTAGTTTATTATATTAGAAAAATATTACAGTGTTTCCTACTTCTTTTTTCAAGACTTTGTATGCAAAATTCAAGAATCGGTGATCTTGATCAATTTGACCTAAAGATCGAACGAACATTCAACTTTCGAAAAAGACAACAGTTAAAAACACACCAAAAATAGAAAAAGGAAGACATAACAGAGGAAAATCCAAATCAAATGGTCAACGGGCCTAATTTGGAAGCAGCAAAACCGAATGTGGTTGTAGCTATTGAAAATGTAAGGCTAATGGGGGAGTACATGGTTCCACCAGTTGTGGAAATTCGATCTAGCATGGTATATCTAGCATTTGGTCAGACAAACTTCTACCTGAGGACCGACGTGATCAACATGTTCCAAAACGCTCTACAATTTTTTGGGAGAGCTACAGAGAATCCCATTGATCATATATCAAAGTTTCTAGACATGTGTGCAACTATCGAGTATCCAAGGGTGTCCAGTGAAAGAGTCAGACTGGGGCTTTTACCATACACATTGAGAGACTTGGCCAGAGAGTGGTTAGACACTTATCTACGTCAAATCATCACTACATGGAACCAATTGAGTCAGAAATTTCTTAGCAAATATTTTCCACCGAAAAGGATTGCAAAGCTGAGGACGAGATTACCACATTCCAATAACTGGACTCAAAATGCTATTCAAAAGCTTAGGAACGATACAAGAGTTTACTCTGCTAATGCCCTCAACACGGATTGTAGAAATGGCTTCAGGTGCAATACTTCTACATTGGTCTAAATTTGATAATCATGGATAATATCGACTCTGTATTGATGGTTCTATCATAAAAAGAACTACGGAAAAATCTATCAAATCATGTAGGATCTGACATTTACCAGTGCACTTTGGCCTACTGAAAGGATGAGTGGAAAGAGAGCTGCTAGGGCATTCGAAGTTGATTCTTTGATAGCAATTTCAGTACAGTTGGCATCATTGGCATAGAAGGTAGATTAGATGAACACAACTTGGACAATAGGATTGAAATGCGAACATTGTAAAGGAAACCATGAGAGTGTTGATTGTAATGTAGGATTTCTTTTTGTTCAGATAGTGAATGATGTAAACTACACTCAGAATTTTCAAGGGCAACAACACAATCCAAATTCTAACACATTTTACCCAAGCTGGAGAAATCACCTAGGTTTTCAATCGGGTAATAACCAAGGTGTTCAGACCGTACCACAGCAAACTGTACCGCCAGGCTTTCGGCAGAATGAGAAGAAGTCTTCTTTATAATATTTTGTGATTAAGTTGGCGAAAATATATACTCAACACATGCAAAGAACATATAAGAGCTTGCAAGTTTATGGAGCTGCCATAAAAAATTGGAAAATCAGATGGGACAGATAGCAAAGGCACTTTCAGATAGACTATCGGAGCATTGCCTAGTGACACTGAAACGAATCCTAAGGAGCAATGCAAGGCTATAACTACTCGCAGTAGGATGCAACTATTTGAGATAAATTTGAAGTGACCAATTGCTATAGAAGAGAAGGTATCTACCTCGGTTGAAGAGCACTTGAAAGAATTTGGACAGTACAAAGAACAAGAAAAAGCATCAGAGGATCCAAAGGTAAAGGTAACCGCTCCTGCCAAAGAAATCATTCAACCACTACCAATTCCACATAGGCTACAAAAGCATAAGCTAGACAAGTAGTTTTCAAAATTCCTTGAGGCATTCAAAAAGCTGCATATTAATATACCATTTGTGGATGCACTTGCATAAATGCCCAGCTGCCCAAAATCATGAATGAGATACCTAAAAACAAGAAGAAGCTGGAAGAGTTGGGGATGGTTATGTTGAACGAATAATGTAGTGCCATCCTACAAAATAAGCTACCACTTAAACTAAAGGACACATGGAATTTTACTATCCCTTGTACTACTGGTGACATGACATTTGATAAGGTTCTTTGTGATTTAGGTGCTAGCATTAACCTTGTGCCTTACTATATTTTCAGGAAATTAAACTTAGGAGAGGCAAGGGCAACATAAACCTCTTTGCAGCGGCAGACATGTCCATAAAATTTTCTAGAGGAATTATCAAAGATATACTGGTAAAGGTAGATAAATTTATCTACCTGGCAGATTTCGTCATTTTGGACATGGTTGATGAGGACAAGGGCGTACCATTGATATTGGAGAGACCATTCCTTGCAACATGTTGGGCTTTAAAAGATGTTTAGAAGGGATAGTTGATACTGCGATTAAATGATGAGCATGTGACATTCAACGTCTTCAGTGCAATCAAGTATCCTACTGAATTAGATAGTTGTCTGTGCATTGATATGGTAGATTTGGCCATGGAGGAAACTTTCAATCTTGATCACCCTCAAGATCACTTGGAGAATCTTCTTGTACACTCACACGATAAAGAATCAATAGTTGAAAAGATAAGCTAAATCGCCTACATTGTAGAGTCTACGCTGCCCATCAAAAGAAGACTTGAGGAACTTGGTGAAGGACCTAGTAAACCACCACTTTCTATTTAGAAAGCATCAAATCTTGAGCTCAAGCAACTGCCATCACATCTGAGGTATGCTCACTTGGGAGGGTCATAACTTCCTGTGATTATTGTAAATGAGATGACCGAGTTGGAATAGTAGAGACTACAAAGAGTTTTGTAGGAACATAAAACAACTATTGGGTGGTCTATAGTGGACATCAGATGGATTAGTCTATCGATATACATGCACAAAATCTTGATGGAAGAAGAGTATAAGCCAACAGTGGAAAATCAACTCAGATTGAATCCCACCATGAAGAACATTGTGCGAGTAGAGGTATTAAAGCTCCTTGATGCAGGCATCACATATCCAATCTCTGATAGCAAACGGGTTAGTCCGATTCATGTTGTGCCAAAGAAATGAGGGATTACAGTGGTAAAAAATGAGAATAATAAGCTGATGCCCACAAGGTCATTTACGGGATGAGAATGTACATAGACTATAGGAAACTGAATAATGTAACTTGAAAAGATCACTTTCACTTGCCCTTCATTGATCTGATGTTGGAAAGATTTGCGGGGCATTCACATTACTGCTTCTTAGATGGGTACTTAATTATAATCAGACTGCAGTAGCTCCAGAGGATAAGGAGAAGACTATATTTACGTGCCCATATGATACATTTGCATATAAAAGAATGTCATTTGGGTTATGTAATGCTCCTGCCACATTTCAGCGATACATGATCGCAATCATTTCAGATATGGTGAAGAAAATTATTGAAGTCTTCATGGATGACTTTTCAGTGTTTGGTTAATCATTTGAGAATTGCCTCTCAAATTTGGGAATGGTCTTGCAGCAATGTGGGGAAAAGAATTTGTTGTTAAACTTGGAGAAGTACCATTTCAAGGTGCAAAAATTAATAGTATTGGGGTACAAGATTTCAGCAAATGGTATCGAGGTGGATAAAGCGAAGATTCAGGTGATAGAAAAACTACCTCTACTAACTTCAGTGAAGGGAGCTCGTAGTTTCCTAGGCCATGCATGGTTCTACATGAGGTTTATCAAAGATTTTTTCAAAATCGCCAAGCCACTGTGCAGCTTACTTGAAAAGGATATACCATTTAGCTTTTTTGATGAGTGTTTGACATCCTTCAACACTGTTAAAGAAAAGTTAATTTCAGCACCGGTTATAGCTGCACCAGATTGGGATCTGCCATTTGAGACGATGTGCGATGCTAGTGACTGTATAGTAGGGGCAACATTGGTCAAAGAAAAGATAAAATTCTCCATGTCATCTACTATGCAAGCAAAACTTTGACAAATGCACAACTGAATTATGCAACCATGGAAAAGGAGTTGCTAGCCATTATCTTTGCCTTCGATAAATTTTGATCATGTTTCATGGGACATAAGGTAATTTTTTCTACACAGATCATCTAGCCTTGAAATATTTGATGTCTAAGAAGGATGCGAATCCTAGGCTGATTCGGTGGATACTTCTCCTTCAAGAGTTTGACTTGGAAATTCGAGATAAGAAAGACAGTGAAAATGTGATAGGAGACCACCTTTCGAGGCTTGAATAGGCAGAGCACAATGATGAGGATAGTATAGAGGATTCTTTCCCATATGAGTGTATCTTTACAGTTGATTGTGGGCCATGGTATGTAGACATAGTGAATTTAACACATCACGAAAGGAAAAAGTTCTTTTCGGAGTTGAAATACTATTATTGAAAAATATTTCCTCAATCATAATTCATTCTCTTATGTAGGTATAATCACGAAGACTCAAGAGAATAAAGAAATTGGATAATTGGATGAGTGAGTAATTTAATCCAAGAAAGTGGTTCTTGAATTTGGGATTAGAATGGAAGAAATAGATTTTTGGAAGTGGAATTGATATTAGGGTATTGAACAATTTCCAAGAAATCAAAATTTTTTTGGACTGTACAGATCAACAGTAAATTTTTATTTTTCGAATTTTTTTAAACTCAAGAATCAACTACGATAACAACGAAACAGATGGAAGTTGATTTGGACTCGAATTGAGGACAAAAACAACTTTTGATTTTTTATTTTTTTTTGGAATTTTTTTCGGATCAAAGAGTCAACAATATTACTGGATACAAGAACACGAAGAACAAAAGACTCAAATAACGACAAAAAAAATAGAACCTGAATCTGGAGCCCAATCTGTGATACCAATAGTTTTATGTTCTACGAGTGCTCATTAAATCAACTAGCTTTGGAGATTGGAAATGTTTTTAGTAAATTCAGTTATCAATATCCGTTTAGATAGAAAAAGGCTATGGAAATCAAAAAAGCCGTGCTAGCGGAAACTTTTGTTCTTTCGCCGCTGAAAATCGTAGCTTTTGAAAAGGATGACCCCCTTAAGATAATTGATGAGAAATCGGGTAAGGAAATCGCATGGAAATCGCGGAATTGATTTGAAACGCCGGGAAAGCCCAAAATCCAGATTGTAGATGATAGAATTTCGACCCGAGCATCACGATTCAAGACCCTAAAGTATATTAAACCTTAGACACATTGATACACGGAAACAAGAACCTCGATTTGCGAACGTCACAAAAGGTGCTTAATCATTTGATAAGTTCTACGGATGAACGCCACAAATATTCAACATATTTAATAAGTTCTAAATTTCATGGAAGAACCCATGGAGAGAAAATTCTCAATTTTTATTCATATTGTCAAAAGTGTTGATGTTACAATAATAGAAAATCCTATTTATAGTAAACCCTAGAAGCTAGTTAAAACCAGAAATTATTCTTAAAATATTACAAAATATCAATTAAAATAGAATTCTAACTAAACTAGGAAATTTCAGAAAAAAAGGAAATATTCTTCCCGAATTTGGTCTATGTGACCGCATAGTTCAAATCTATGTGGTCGTATAGTTTAAACTATGCGGCCCCTTCAAATCTCTGCTGCATGGCATGCAACCGTATGCCTGTTTTCCCTATGCGGTCACATAAGTTTTATTTTTGCCTCCAAATTGATTTCTCGCTTTCAACGCTTTTCAACTCTTTTCGGCCCTCGGCCCCAACATGAAACTTGATCTTTAGCTTGTTGTCTTCAATATTATGGACTCCGTTGCTAGAACATGTAAATGACCAGCTTTATCAACTCTTTGAAGTCTCGATTTTGGCTCTACTCTCTCTCCAACAATCATCAAAAACTTGATAAATTGTTGCACACCGAGATCATATCATAATCTCTCTCTTCAAGAGTATTCATCCTCGAATTCGTACCTTCAATGCCCAGATTATAACCCTTGCCGCCAATCAAAGCAAGAACATGAAACGGTCCATCACCTTTAGGATGCAATTTGGACCTCCTTTGTAATCGAATCTGCCGCCTTCGATTGTAAACCCAATCACCTTTACCTAGATCAAAGTGTGCTCGCCTCGATTGCTTGATTTGCAAGTTTGGGATGCTCCCATAGCAACTCCATCTGATGAATATCCATGCATTCTCCTTACTTTACTTGGTCCATGCACTTGTAACAATATCACTTCTAACGTACCAATGTTGTCTCTTCGATCATCTTCTTCACTCAGTCCTCTACATGTGAAATTCCTCCTGTACCTTTGATACTCCGTCGTCTCCTCAGAAATCACAAAGTCAATTTTCGACAAATAAAAGAAATTTAACTGAAGCTCAATCCCAGAGTCGGGTGGTACTACAATAGGGTAGTTTGCTAGAATAAAATCTTCGGTAACCTGCAAAACAGAAATAGCCAAACTAGGGAGGGAATTGTTAGCTTTTATCAAAGCTTCCTCATCTTCACACTCTTCCTCATTTTGGTTTACTTCCAACTCCTCCTTCACCTTCAAAGACTGTCCTTCAATTTCCTTTTGCAGTTCTACTTTCCCTTTTGAAATTTTACGCTCAATTTCTTTTTCACTCTCTTGTGGCACTTCCCATTTTTCCTCAAAATCAACCATCTCACTATTTTCACTTGAGCTCACTACTTCATCATTTCTGCCCTTACTCTCATTTTCTCTCAATCCCTTTTCTCCTTCACTTTGAGTTGACTTCATGTGCCTGTTGTGGTGTCAAGCCAACTAGAGTGATTTTCTTCCCGTCTTGAAGAAACATATACCAATTCCTTCCCACATCACACAAAGCCTTCCGTTCACGTCGCTAAGGTCTCCTAAACAAGATATGAAAGGATTTCAATGACACCACATCACACCAAATCTTATCAATGTGTCTCCCAATGGCGATATTCAACAGAACCTGCTTGTTCACATATACATTCCCACACTCTTTCATCCAACTCAGCCTATAAGGCATAGGGTGTTGTCATAAAGGTTACCCCAATTTTTCCATCATTGTGATACTAGCCAAATTGGATATGTGCTCCTTATCAATTGCAAGACTACATACCTTACTACCTACATAATACAGAGTTTGAAAAATATTTTCCCAATCATAATTCATTCTTTTATGTATGTGTAATCACGAAGACTCAATAGAATAAGGAAATTGGATGAGTGAGTAATTTAATCTACGAAATTGGTTCTTGAATTTGGGATTAGAATGGAAGAAATAGATTTTTGAAAGTGAAATTGATATTAGGGTATTGAACAATTTCCAAGAAATCAAAATTTTTTTGGATAGTACAGATGAACGTTAAATTTTTATTTTTCAAATTTTTGTTTAAACTCAAGAATCAACTACGATAACAACGAAACAGACGGAAGTTGATTTGGACTCGAATTGAGGATAAAAACAACTTTTGATTTATTTTATTTTTTTTGAATTTTTTTCGGATCAAAGAGTCAACAATATTACTGGATACAAGAACACGAAGAACAAAGACTCAAACAACAACAAAAAATAGAACCTGAATTTGGAGCTCAAGCTCTGATACCAAATGATGAGAAACCGAGTAGGGGAATCGCATGGAACTCGCGGAATTGATTTGAAACGCCAAGAAAACCCAAAATCCAGATTGTAGATGATAGAATCTCGACCTGAGCCTCACGATTCAAGAACCTAAAGTATATTGAACCTTAAACCCGTTGATATACGGAAACAAGAACCTCGATTTATGAACCCCACAAATGGTGCTTAATCATTTGATAAGTTTTATGGATGAACGTCACAAATATTCAACATATTTAAAAAGTTCGAAATTTCATGGAAGAACTCATGGAGAGAAAATTCTCAATTTTTATTCATAATGTCAAAAATATTGATGTTACAATGATAGAAAATCATATTTATACTAAACCCTAGAAGTTAGTTAAAACCAGAAATTATTTTTAAAAGATTACAAAATATCAATTAAAATAGAATTCTAACTAAACTAGGAAATTTCAGAAAAAAAGAAGTATTCTTCCTGGATTTGGTCTATGTGACCACATAGTACAAATCTATGTGGTCGCATAGTTTAAACTATGCTGCCCCTTCAAATCTCTGCTGCATGGCATGCGACCGCATGCCTGTTTTTCCTATGCGGTCGCATATGTTTTATTTTTGCTTCTAAATAGATTTTTTGTTTTCAACGCTTTTCAACTCTTTTCTGCCCTTGACAACAACATGAAACTTGATCTTTAGCTTGTTGTTTTCAATATTATGGACTCCGTTGCTTGAATATGTAAATGACCTGCTTTATCAACTCTTTGAAGTCTCGAACTTGGCTCTACTCTCTCTCCAACAATCATCAAAATCTTGATAAATTATGGCGCACCCCGGATCATATCAGGTGGAGTTTGGTAGAATTTGGTTGTAATCCGAATTCTTGTTAAGTATTTGATTAGAAATAATGTTGGAGAAGTATTGGTAGTTGGTAGTAGGTTTGAAAATGTTTTAAAGGAGTTCGCAGTAAATTTGACTCATATTTCATCTCATATTCTTCATTATTGGTTTTACCCATTATATTGGGATTCACCTTATATTAATGTATTAATTATTTTAGTATGTTAGGGATTCTTTGATTAGGTGTACAACACATTGGAATCGACAAATTGTTCAATTATTTATTGGTTCAAGAGATCATTTGTAACTCCTTACTATTGATTACAGTGAATTCTCCACCTCAACCCGTGGTTTTCCTGGATTTGGATTTCCACGTAAATCTTGTTTTCTTTGTGATCCATTATTTTCATATTATTCATATAGTTCTCGTTTTTAATTATTTGGCCCAGTTCTCAAAAAGTAGGTGTTTGTTTCCAACATGATTCTTAAAATGAAACACTCAATTTTACTCATAAATTAGTAAATCCTATAAGCTTCAATTGTTCACATGCTTGTTGAAGATGGTTTGAACCGGCGAAGGATCTTTCACTTGAACATATTCTACACGATACATAGAATATGATTTTAAGTTGTATTGCATTCTTCCAAGTGTGACCAAATGGAATGGTATGTGATTTTGTTATAAGAATTGAGAGATCAAATTATGTTGTATCAAAAGCTTCATTTTCTATTACAAATCAAGTACAATAAATTCAATTTCATTCTAGTCCCCAAAATGATTACCCTTTCTATCAAATTTCAATTGTTAAAGCTAAATCGTCTTTATCGGACATCTTGAAAACATACTTCAATTTAATGTTGAGTTTGTAAATTGTTATTGTTTAAGTCTCATAGAGTTACATATTAAAATTTGTTACACCAACTTTTAAGAAAGTCCTTTAAGATTATTTTAAGTTGATTGATATTGACGTCTTCCACTTTCTCGATCGACATAGGCAGGAAGGAGGGAACAATAGAGGCGTCAAAGATGTTTTCTTGCAATGTAACAAAGGCTTTTTCGGGAATCTGTCTTTTTATTTTGAGCTTTCTTGATTCCCATGTAAATTGTTCAATAGTTGAAGTCTATTTTTCCATATCTATTACTGAATCTCTAGGTCCTCTATCTATGTAATCCATGTCATTGTCGTAGAAGACTACCATTCAAGAAGAAAAAAAAAGAAGAGCCAAAGCTTCATCTGCTCCAAGTCTTTAAAAAAAATGGAAAGAGTTCGTTGCCCTTGAAAGGACATATCTAGCCAAAACAAACAGAGAAGAAGAGCGAAGCCACTCGACCGTAAGGAAAGGAGATGGAACTCTTAGTCGATTCGATGGCAAGATCAATTTTTTGTTCGAGGTTCAAGAGAAATGAGAAGAACCACCGCCCAATGGTTTTAACAAAACTTTTCAAAATTTGGATGAAGAATCCTGCGATCCATCGTCCCCTCCATTCTATAAACGAGCATTTAGTTAAAGTCAGTTTAACCTTGCCCTTGTGTACTTTTTAAGGAAGTCTATTATTGAGAGAAATGGGGATCTTGTCTTGCTTACTGGATGAGAGGAAGTTTTCGAACCACCTTTTCCAGCCTTTATTACGACATAAAGAGCTTCCAACAAGATTGGATAGGAAGTTTTTGAATTGGCTTCAATTGAGATTGCATCAGCTTCTTAGGCAAGGCAATTACCCAATCAGGATAATGGAGAGGTCATGCGTCTGATCACAACTTCATGGGAGTGATTCATTTGCATACCTAGAAAGCTTCCATATCAATAATAAGAGTCGATGAAAGATGATAAGTTAGAAGATTGACTATTAAATGAATACTTGTATGTCTCTATCAATGTAGTACAAAACAAGGTTTCTGAGTATTAACTTATCAAATAAGAGCGCGCTATTAGCAACTCGAGTTTTTGCCATCTTCCTTCCTATTTTACTGTTGTAGTTTATTTCACATTTTGTCTATTAGTTCTTGTTTCCTTACAAAAAAAAAATAATCTTTCATCAAGTTTCGAAAGTTGGGTCGAGAGTATTGGACAATACTAATGAATAAAATAGAAGCTAAATCTTATCAATTGCACAGTCGAATATTGTCCGATGTGCATACTGAACTTAGTATATCAATTACTTCACTACTATTGTTGACCCCTTTTTTTTAAGGATGATGTGGACAACAGATGTCGAGTCCACTCACGTTCACACAAGAAAATTCCAACACGCTTCGACCAGAGACTTGGACGGAAAAGAATGATATTTATGGACGTTGAAGAAGCTCTTGACGCGAAACAAAAATGTTTGGACATCGACAATTGATCAAAGATGATTGCATATTAATAAACAATTATAAAAAACTCAACCAAAGCAAAATAATCCAAACTCAGGCAAACAAGTATGAAATAAGCAAGAGAGAGGATTGTGTCTATCTTTAAGTGTAAAGAATTGCATTAGATTCAAATGTTAGAAGAGTTGCTATTTATAGAGTTCTGCCTGAAGTGGCAATCGGTGGATAAGAACCACGTAGCCTCATCTCCTAGGTCAAAACATCACATCACTTAGCCTGCTATGCATTGAATACATTGACAACGAGTTAACCACCCTACATCCTAGGTTGACAATCCTGACATTCATTATTACAAATGTTACATCAATCATTCTCAGAGATTGCTCGCAAATCATCAAAGATCTAACAAGGGCTTCGGTCAAACGGAGCTTCGGGTTGGAGATCTTCGACTTCTTTACTTTGACCAATAGAGGTCTTTGTTGACTTTATCAGCTTTGATTTGTATCTCCAAGTGGAGCCTCGGTGGTGAGGCATAACAACTATTACATCAATGTTATCTTCAATCCACATTCAACTGTAAGTCCTAGTCTAATCTAGTTCTTTTGTATCAATTATCAGCTCAAACTTAGGTTCCAAACTTGAGACAAGGCATAAATATTACACATTCCAATACGGCTTAAAGAGGGAAAAGACAGACTTTAGCGTGCCACAAGTTCATAATAGTAAGATGACCAACAATAATCCAGTGAGGAATTTGTCAAGTAAGATGCTCTAATGCATTTACTTTAAAGGGAAAAACCACAAGGCCGAATTGTAACTTACGTCAGAAATTAAAATGGTGGAAGGAAAGAAATGAAGTGTTGGGAAATAAAATGGAACGAGATAATATATATGACACGATATGAAATATATGATCACAAACAAACAACAAGATAAAAGACAGAATTAATTGATACACGAATTGAGTATTTTATTCAATTGACTAAAATGGAGAAAACAAATACTATAATTGTGTTTACACAATTATTCTATATTTCAGTAATACAAAATTTGTGAAAATAGTTTAGTATTTATAAGGGTGGATGTCAAACCCTAGAAATACCACAAAAATGGAAATAAAATAAAAAATCACGTGAAATAAAGGAAACAATATTTTTCCAATATTTTTTCAATAAAAACACGTGCAAAGAAGGATTTTATATTTCTCAAAACCTAATTTGGGTTTAAAAAATCCAACAATTTCCACCTTGACACAAATCTCGATGCAACAAATTAAGCTCCAAGATTTCTCCACCTGAAAAATAAATATGAATGCAACGAAAAATTCGAACTCTTCAATAAGAACTAAATTTTCTCTAACACAAAAATACTCCTCATCTTCTACTATATTCAACGTGGATACATAAACCTAAATACCGGGTTCTCCAAAATTCACAAAAAATTAGAAATTACCAAACAGTGTCAAAGTACACCCTGTAACAGAATCAATTCTCAATGCTTTCATAGAAGGCCCCTGAATAGTCTCGACACCTTCAAAAACGCTAAAAGCATATGCAACTGAATCAGCATCCACATACTTATCTCCAATGGATCGATCCCTAGCAGTTAAATATGATGGAACCACAGGTAATGGTGGCAAATCGGAATTACCCATATCCTCAAACTCGATTGAGTAGTATTCTTCAATATGGACCCCAAACCAAATCCCAAAGGTATAATACCAAACTTTATCTCCACCACGGTACTAAATCTATGTTGATTTTTCTTCACAAATTATGCTCGACCTTGCAAGATGTATAATTATGACCTTTTCCGCTCCTCCAAAGAAATGAGATTCTCCTTCGAGTCTGGAATATGTCGAATGTGATCAAGTGTTTTATATATTCCATCCACTAGCTTCAATTTGACTCTACCAATATCAACTACCCGACAAGGTTTGTTGTTACCCATGACAACGACACCTTGCGTCACCATTTCATATATTTCAAATAAATCTCGATTGTGACACATATGGATCACACAAGCTGTATCCAAAATCCACTCCTTGTCAGGTTTGGATTCCATGTCAAAAATCATCAAAAAATCTCCATCACTAAAATAGTTCTTAGCTATGTTGGTCTCGTCTGAAGTGCTTGATTGCTTCTCATGATTTGCAATCAAATTATCTTTGTCCTGCAATTTTTTGGAATCCCTCTTAATGTGTCCTTTTTTTTGCAATAATAACAAACCTGATTACTACAATTTGACATCGACTTACCTCTTCTCCGATCACCATGAACAACAAGACCTCTCCATCTCTGACCTCATATTCAACCAGTTGCTTCATCTTTTCTTTTGAAAATAAGGCATCATATGTATCTTTAATGGTGAGAGTGTCACGACTATACAAGATCGTGTCTCTAAGTGAATTAAACAAAGTGGGTAGCGAACACAAAATGATTAAAGACAAATATTTTTCATCATACTTTACCTCTAAAGTGTCCAAATAAGCGATGATATCCTTGAATACAGACAGATGATCTTCCAAAGATCCGCCTCAGCCATGCGATGAGAATACAACCTATGTTTCAGATATAATTTACTTTTCAGACTTTTAGTCATGCACAATTGTTCTAACTTCAACCACAACGTAGCTGTCGTTTTCTCCTTCAAAATGTCCTGAATAATATTGTTAGAGAGATGAAGATGAATTTGTGAAATTGTCTTTCGATCCTTTCGTTGTTTCTCCTGTGTCATCCAACTTGTAGGCATTTTGTCAAATTCCAACAACGCATCATCAAAATCCATCTACGTATACAGGTCGCATCTTCACTTGCTATAAAGAAAATTTGTATTACGATCCAAGAGCGGAATTTCATATTTTAAAGCTGCCATCAATAATAAAAACCTCGAACAAATCACAACCAATAGCTCTGATACCACCTGTTGGGAAATAAAACGGATCGAGATAATATATATGACATGATATGAAGTATATGATCGTAAACAAACAACAAGATAAAAGATAAAGAATTAATTGGCAAATGAACATAGTATTTTATTCAATTGACTAATATGGAGAAAACAAATACAATAATTGTACTTATACAATTATTCTATATTTCAATAATAAAAAATTTGAGAAAAGAGTCTAATATTTATAAGGGTGGATGTCAAACTCTAGAAATACCACAAAAATGAAAACAAAATAAAAATCACATAAAATAAAGGAAACAATATTTTTCCAATAAAAATGCTTGCACCTAATTTTGGTTTAAAAAATCCAACATGGTGTGGTGTGACTTGTGTCAAGTTCCCTGCATGAAGGAAGATCGTTTTAAGGGGGAATAAACACCTATGTCGTGGTGTTAATTTATGCCGGGAAGGACTAAACAAAAGCTGAAACCTGAAAGTGCTTGTGCTCGTAAAGCACGTTAAGAAATTAAGGTACAAAATTCTATTACACCAAAGTATTCTATGCGCAGGGTTTCTTTTAGTTTGCCTCTATAACAAGTTTCTTTCAACTAACGATTATTAATTTGCTAGGAACAAAGTACTTTGATGTTCTGTAACTTATGAGAAGTAATCTCTTGTTTAAGGAACACATCAAAATTTATGTTGTAGTCACCATGACATGTTTTAATTTGCTGGTGAAACGGTCACAAATAAAACGTGTTAAATATCAAGGATTATGAGGTTCGTTACATGGATTTCTTCTTATGATATGTTTGGTAAAGCATTCAAAATTCAACTATAGTGGAATTATCAGTTTACTTAAAAATATTGTCTTGTAAAGTTTTTCATCAATGTATAAATGTCATGATATAATACCAATATTATAGCAAAAAATTCAATAAATCTAGGTGCAGAAGACGTCTTTGTTAAGGATTTCTAGTAGGGATGGAAATTCGAATTGTTAAAACCGAAAACCGCGGTTAACCGAACCGAATGGGACGAAAAAAATCGAACCGATGGTGCCATTGGGCTGTTATGGTTTTGATTTTAATGAACCACTTCATTTAGGGGCGGGTATGGTATTTAGCAATGGTGCCCCACCCGAACCAATTACCCGTTAAAAAAAAAAATTAATTGGACAATTGGGTTTTCCATTATTCTTTCTCAAAATTAATTAGGCAATTTTGACAATTGAGCTTCCCAGAATTCTGGCCCAATTAACATTAAGTAAACCTTAACCCAATAACTGCCCAGGTAGCCCAATTTCAATATACCCTACACATTAAGTTAAAACTCAAGTTTACAGTCTCCAGACTACACTTATCCTCTACTCAAATCTGCCGCCGCCCTTGCCAATTCCGGGTATGGTATAGTTTTATGTTTCTTGAGTGCTTGTATTGTGCCTTCAGTTTGGTAAATAATTTTGTGCATTGAATTCTTATTTCAGGAACTCGATGCAATTGTCTCTGCTCGCGAAAAACAGACCATTGTAAAAAACAAGATCATGCAGAATCAAGCGATTTCACTATTATTTATGCGATTGAGTTGTCCCAGCAATTCCAGATCCGAAAGTTTCACTGGTTAGTTTTCTCTTGAATTCAAATCATTCAATTCTTAAATCAAATCAATGTTACTTTCTGTTCATAAATTGTATTTTATGTTCATCAAATCAATGATTAGTTTATCAGAATTTTGTTTGTTTTAATATTTATACATTGAAATGTTCAGTATTTAAATAACAGTATTGATTTATATAGTTTTTTAGTTTATTCTGCTTCTAGGATTATTATAATGTTGAATAAACCATTTTAATAAAAATATATTGATTGGTGGCCCAGATGTCTTGCCATGGGTCGGCGTCTTCTGTTTCTACTCCTCCCGCTTCGGTTGGAAGTGCTTCAATTGAAGTTGGAGATACCGTTATTGGCATTCAAGAAAATTACATTTCTTATTTACTATATAAGAATCAATTTTGAGCCTTGACTCTTGACCATGCTAGTAAGAGTTGTGGGGAAGAATGAAGATTGACTTATACTAGTAAGAGTCTTGACCTATGTTGATAATGTTGTTTCCTAAATTTGAATTTTGCATTTGGAAGTTGGGATATTGTTTATATTTTCATTTGGGATATTGTTTGCTAAATTGGCTTAGTATTTTTATTTTTTTTACTTTTCTTCATAATTTTTTATTCACTTTGACGTTTGGAGTTTGAACTTATAAAAAATAATTTATTTTCGTGGTTATTAACCAAACCGAACCGAACCGAGATACGAACTGAATCGATAGTCACCATGACATGTTTTAATTTGCTGGTGAAACGGTCACAATTAAAACATGTTAAATATCGAGGATTATGAGGTTCGTTACATGGATTTCTTCTTACGATATGTTTGGTAAAGCATTCAAAATTCAACTATAGTGAAATTATCAGTTTAATTAAAAATATTGTCTCAAAGTTTTTCATCAATGTATAAATGTCGGGATATAATACCAATATCATAACAAAAAATTCAATAAATCTAGGTGCAGAAGACGTCTTTGTTAAGGATTTCTAGACCACCATATGATTGTCCAAGGATCGTTTCATACATTATTTTAGATCCTGAGTGGCTTCGTTGATCTTTAATTTATGTCTCCATTTTAGTTCCTTTTTCGTTTGTTTCTAGAACTTTATGAAATTTGTCAATTGTGAATTCTCTAGTGCACTTATAAAGGGGAGATAGTGATCCTCAAGACTGATTCTTAAAACTGCCTTTTTCCCAACATGTTCTTTGTCTCTTACCATCTTCTTGATTTTATATTAGCACAAGAAAAATGGTGCTATAGGATGAGAAGATTGGGGTTCCACTTTTCTTCTTTTTACTGGACAATGATAGAGTAGGTCATAGGTGGTCTAAGAAATACCCATGGTTAATAAAGAATGTTGAACAAAAGTTGAGTTATCCTGTTTATGCTTCTCATGTTGATAGTGCGTTGGTACCTGGTACAAGATAGAATCATAGATAAGATTTTAATTTTTTTTTTCTTCTCTCGATACTTTACTCTCATGTTCAATCGTCGATCAAAATGCCGATACATCCTTTTAGAAACAGTATAGCACAAGTTTTCATGCTGAAAAATGCAATGGTTATGATGAAAAATAGTAAAATTGACACTAGAAGATTTTTTTTTCCCCCAAATTTTAAGGCTATCATCAATACACAACATTAACAATAATACAAATAAAACATTAAATACTTTTCCTTTAACATTATTCCATCTATCCTTCAATTGTGCGAAAATATTAGTGACCAAGTTTATTAACATAAAAAGCGTGTTGATTCTTGCTCTCGATGGGTATGTAAAATTTGACAAGTTTTGGTATGTTGAATTATTTGAATGATCGGTGTAAGAATAAAAACATGTTTGGCTAATGTTAATAAAATAAAACTTACTTTTAACTATTATTCCAAACAAAAGTAGTTATGTTATTATTATGCTATTACCTAATTTTTTTAAATTTATTTTGATCTAATCGATGAAATAATTATGATCATAAAATTTACATATTTACTACTAAGTGAGCTTTTTAAGATCAATCAAACACCAAAAAAAATAATAATAATAATAAATAAATAAATAAATAAATAAATAATATATATATATATATATATATATATATATATATATATATATATATATATATATATATATAAGTATAAGTATAAAAATATGTGTCCCCAATATGTTTGTCTTATTTTTTAGAACAATCACATATATATATTTTTTTTTTTTCCTTTCGTTTTCTTGTATAATATTATCTAGCACTGTATATGACCCAAGTTTTATGGTACAAACCCATTACATGGACATGGAGATATGTGATTGTTCTAAAAAATAAGACAAACATATTGGGGACACATTTTTATTCTTTTTAAGATAGTGCATATGTTATGTCGAACACTTGTTCGAAGAATGCCTTTAAAGTATTCCACAAGTATTAGAAACTCAAAGAATATAAAAAAAAGGTAGGACATGACTTATGGTACGTCCATTCATATCATAGGTGAGATATGATGGCACCAGAGGCCGACAATTGTCCAGATCAGAACCGCAAAACGTGGATTTTTGATCATGGGATTGTTGATTCAACGGTGTTGGTTTGTCCACAATGAATCCATAAGGTCTATATTTACCCCACCAAAAAGCATAGGGAATAGGCCAATTAGTAGCCTGGCTTCCTTGTAAAGATAAGCATGTGGGCGTGAGTGATTTCAAGTCATGCATATAAATTGGAGACCTGCTTCAAGTACAGGGCCCTGCTTCACAGACCCTGTCAGGTGAGAAACATGGGGGAGCGGGTCAGTAATTTTTGGCCATTTTTTAATGAGGTGAATCCTACACAGGACCCACCTCATGTGAGTCACCTGGCAGGGCCCTGTAAAGCAGGGCCCCGTACTTCCAGCTTAATTCTATAAATTTAGAAACACCTTTTTTATACTTCACATGAATAGTGTTTTGAAACTACCCCTCCTTGAACCCCACCAGTAAGAAAAATAGGAAATGCTAGGGGTACATTGGGGGTGACATAACGTATAACATAATGTGAGTAGGGTGGGTCCCATGCTACAGTATCGTGGACCCCACCTCCACTCACATTATGTCATCCTTTATGTCAATCCCAATGTACAAGTAGATTAATCCAAGAAAAATTCCTTGCACTCTTCGAAGATAAAATATAAATGAATATTCCGTAGTTAAATCCTTAGATACAATGGTGATTTTGCAAACAAAAAAGTTCTTCATGGACTGGAAATTGAATGATCATGAATTTAAAAAGAGACTAAGGAGATGTTCTCTTTGTGTTTCGATTTTATGTTTTGAGTTTTGAATTCATTTTGAGTTTTATGTTTTGAGTGTCCATTTTGATATTATTGAAAATGTGTTCTTTTGGCATTTTTAAAAATTATTTTGAAAACACTCAAAACGCGTTTTGAAAATTTTGACTAGATTATAACTGAAAACAACCAAAACGAAAAATTTGCAGTTTTGTATTTTTTTGTAAATTTCTAACTTGTTTTCAAAAACGCGTTTTCGAAAGTAAGAAAGAGGGCGTTTTCACTATTATGGAAAATCGAAAATAAAAAACGACTTGAAAATGGCAAAGAAAACAGGCCATAAACTACTACATCTAGTAGATTAATTTTTGGAATAATTGTAGCAGCGGTACCAAACATTTTGTTTAGTAACACACTTTGTCCAAACCTTTCGTTTGTACTACCCACGGTACCAAACATTTTATTTGTGTCATCCACGGTATCAAACCTTTCAAAATATCGTAGTTGAAATCCAAATGGATGGTTTCTTTTAGGTTGACCGTTAATTGACTAAATAATTGACATTGACAATAATTTTGACTAATTTTAAAAGGTTAAAAGGGTAACTTCATATTTTTTATAATAAAATAACTAATATTAAAAACCAAAAACCTACTTCTTCTTCTCCATCCACTCCAAAACCATCATCACCACCGCCATCTTCCTCACCACCATCTTCATTCCCATCAACAACTGTGTTTGGTGAGTGGTGGGGCAGTCTATTACTATTGTTAGTCAACACAAGAAAATTCATTTCTTTTCCCGCTCTTTGAATTTCATCTCTTTTGACCCTTCTTCTTCTCCAGGCCAGAGGGCCAATGTTTGAAGGTTTGTTATGTCAAAGAAACAGGTTGATTCAAAAGTGAAAAATTATACATTGTTATAGATATAGATATACTTTGAAAAGATGGAAGATGAAGTAGAGAAGTGAAAGAGAATGAAAAGGGGAAAGGGGTCATGGTGATGGCGATGGACACTCCAGAGGAGGAAAAGCAACCAGATTACAACATCCACCAACAAATTTGAGGTTTGATTTGCATCTTTTTACTGTTTAAGTGTAATGAATTTTTAGTGATTTAACCTATTTTTGGGTCAATTGCTTTCGGATTTTTGGTTTTTGCCCATTGGAATCGAAACCCTTAAAACCCCAAAATGTGCGACCACCAATGAAAATCCAAAAAACAAACATATCGATGCTGCCTATCGAAAACCCAGAAAGAAAACCCAAAAAATGTCCGAATTTTGAATTGAGAAATAGGCGATTTTTGTGAGTGATCTAGTGGGGTGTAATGCGGAAAACTTATGGCCCCCGATCAAATTGCCTCTAGGTTTCAGGTTCCAATTGTGGAGGTAGAGGAGATGGCAGTGGTAGTGATGGTTTTGGGGTGTGAGTAAGTATGTGTGGGGTTGATGAAGAATAAGAAGTTGGTTTTTGGTTTTTAATTTTAATTATTTGATTTTAGTTATTTTATTACAAAAAAATGTGACATTACTATTTGAACTTTTAAAATTAGTCAAAATTATTGTCAAGTTCAATTATTTGGTCAGCTAACAATCAAAATAATAGAAACCATCCATTTGGAGTTAAGCTACGACATTTTGAAAGGTTTGGTATCACGAGTGGCACAAATGAAATATTTGGGCAAAGTCTGCTGCTAAATGAAAGGTTTGGTACCGTTGCTGCAATTTTTTCTTAATTTTTTAAGATGGAATCTTTAGTTGCAATGAATATTTTTAAAGCCATGCTCCAAACTTAACTATGTGAATACATAAGATGAATCTCAGGTATAAGTCGAAGATTCAAATAAAATGTGGACCCTATTAATCGCAACGATAGCTTCAGTTACTGTGAACTCTCAAGATGTTAGACCCTTCATGGTCATGCGGGTATGTTACATTGGAGTTGATATAAATGTTGATGAAGTATGTGATCTTCAATTGGTTAAAAGTATATGTATATAAAATTGGTCATTGCTGAAGGAGCAACTGTTGTAATCACTTGTGAACCTTTGTTTTGAACAAGATTGTTAGAGATGGGTGAACAAAAGTTTTTGTCTGGGCTTATAAGAAGTCCCATGACCTACTCCCAAACATGCTTATGGACTAAACCGCCAGCTTCAACTAGTCGTAGACCGTTTCTTAGGGTTACAAGTAAATTAAGCTACTTTACCAATTAAATTTACATTTTCACGAGTCTCAAAAGGGTCAACATGGTATCAGAACAACAAATTTTACCGCTGAATTCATATATTTATAAAATCAAAGCATTACATGTACATTCATTTTATACATTAAGTTTAACATTCATGATGTGTCAAAATTATGGCCATTGATTTGAATAAACTTCCCAAATCAATGTACATAATTTTGAAACATCAGTGTCAAAGTTCTTGTACAAAAGAAATGTACACCTAGTTTAATTCTTATAAAATTTCATCTTACAAGTCAAATATTTGTAAAAATAAATAAATTTAATTTGCTATAAGAAATTTCACTTTTAACAATGAGAACTTCTGCCTTGGAAAATATCTCAATGAGCATTTTTCGAAGAAAATATTCAAAATTAAACTTTTCGAGGAAAGTTTTTCATTGTTAATATATATAAAAAAAAGACATAAATAAATAAGTTCTTCATTTATCTAAATTTAAATGCTTTACTTTTTATCCAGTACTTTTTTGTCTATAAATAGGAGACCATGTGCATGGAGCAGGTGAACACATATCCAAGAGAGAGAAAGAGATATATTTATATAGAAAAAGAGAGAATGGAGAATTCCCATGTATGTCCTAACGAAGTTAAGGATGTCTCCTTGCAAGAACTAAGAGATAGGCTTCAAGAATTTGCTAGAGTTAGGGGTTGGGACCAATATCACAGTCCTAGAAATCTTCTTCTGGCTCTGGTATGTAATACTAAATTTGCTTACATAAAGTGTTCAAGATTTATATAATGAGCAGTACAATATAGCCGACTGACTATACCTCATACAATCGTATCTAACATTCCAAATATATGGTTAACAATATTAAACAAGAAAATATATAACCTTTTTACTTATTTTTCTTCATTAATTCTACAGAATATTTGGGTTATGGACTTCAATCTTCAAAAGTGGGGTTCTTTAAATGTATAAATCTAGATTCTCACGTGGAGTCATTTAGGGGTTGTTCTCTTCATATTTCAGTTTTGAGTTTTGTATTTTAAATGTCAATTTTGAGATTGCTGAAAACGCGTTCTTTTTGTCATTTTGAAAAATAGTTTTCAAAAATTAAAAAAATGAAATTTTGGCTTGGTTCTAGCCGAAAACAGCCAAAACGACTTTTTTGGCGTTTTTCGTTTTCTTTGTAAATTTTAAACTCGTTTTTGGAAATTCGTTTCTGAAAATAGGTAAGTAGACGTATTTTCATTGTTTTTCGAAAATGAAAATGGCCTGAAAATAGTAAAGAGAATAGACCTTTAATATTTCTTTTCAATTTAACTGAAAGTCGTGTACGATTCTAACGCCTACATTGACAACTTCAATCACATAAGGGCACTAATTAACAAATTTAAATAGGTTTGAGGCCATACCTAGAAGGTTTGGGAACACAATCCCAGTTTTCTCTTAATCCTGTCGTGGAGTGTCCAGTGCCACAGGCCGACCTAATTTTGAAGTTTGCAATATCTCACAGGTTGGAGAAGTGGGAGAGCTATCTGAAATATTCCAATGGAAAGGAGAAGTAGCAAGAGGACTCCCCAATTGGACTTCTGATGAGAAACAACATGTTGAAGAGGAACTCTCTGATGTTTTACTTTACTTATTACAATTGGCTGATGTTTGTGGAGTTGATCTTGGCCAGGCTGCTCTCACAAAAATTATCAAAAATGCCCAGAAATACCCTGTTAATCCAACTACTTTTAATTAAGTTCTTGTTAAACTCAATTAATTGCTGTTAAATCAGCATTTTAAATAGCTCATAATGCTGCCTTTTGTTATTAATGCATGTTTAATAAAAACAAATTTCCACCACTGCTGTTAATTACATAATTTGTTATCTTTTCTATTTTTTATTTTTTATTTTAATTTTTTTTGAGAACTCCTTTTTATATTGAAGGATGGATAAGAGTATCAATTTTGTTTCAAACTCGCAGTAATAAAGCGAACAAAGTGACCAAAAAAGATTCGTATATTTAACTCCTACTTGCATAACCCAAAAACAAGGGATGCAAATTTTCAAGTTTTTCACAGTTCAAAAACATGAAGGTAAGAAGGGATAAATAAATTCTCTTGAGCCAATGATCGACTATCAGGTGCTACGGTGATGAAATCACCCACGCCATACTCTAGAACTATAACAAAAGAGTATTTATAACCAAGAATGGAGATTCATTAATCATAATATTTTCTATGTAAATGGGAAAATTATCATTGTTCCTCTTTTTGGATGCGGCAATTAAGGTTATGAGTTGATGACAGAAACCTACTTTCTCGTTGAACTAATATTTTTAAAAAAAAAATTAAATAAGTATTTTGCATATTTAAATCATGAGTAAAATAGAAGGTCTATTACTGTTGACATACCAAAAGTATAGCCCAAATTGAATAGTCTAAGGGATGAAGCTCAGTTAGGAAATCTAGGATCAATGTCCAAATAAGACCATTAATGAATGCAGTGGAGACCCACGAATAAGGTACTATCATCGCTCAAGCTTGTAATACGTCCAGGATTTGAGCGAATGGAGTGCCTTAAGATCGCACAGAACGAATAAACCCGTTCTCGCCCAAACCTTCGAATCGCCCAAGATCTTAGCAAATATGAGATATTATGGTTATCCAGAACAGCAGTTATTGAACAATTTTATCACACCCCACGATCCAAAGATCCCATTGTAGGCTGTTGAACGACAAGAGTAATGGCAACAGTTAGAGACATAAATTCCACGACAAGTCAGCTATCATGAAGAAAGTGGGTAATTATAGAGCAATCAAGAAGTTTCCCAACAGTTTGTCACAAAGAAATTATCAAAGAAGTATAAAAAGGAAGAGTATAAGAAGGATGAGAAGACATAGAAGAAAAGACCCCGAATCAAACACTCTCAACAGAGAATATGTAATTTCAATTTCTTAGTTTAACTTTAAAACACTTCTTTTAGTACTCGTGTGCTTGCGCCCCTTGTAGGCATTCTGTTTATTTCCAATTGCAAATTTTCGCCAATAAAGCACCCAACTTTTAGACTTTGTCTCAAGAGATCCGTTCCTTACACAATCGTCTGAACCTTTTTTAATTATTAGCGACAACCCGCACGAAACAATTTGGGACGCCTAGTGGGACATTGGTGTTTGAGGACACAAAAAGTGAAACAATATATCTCATAAGTCTAATAAGGAACCAACAAGTCAGGGAGTAGTCCAATATGTGATCGAGAGATATGAGGAGTAGCAAAGCTCTCCACGAACAGAGGGACAAAATCAGAGCGGTCATAGTCGTTATGAACCAATGACAGAGTTGAGTCCTCGAACCATGCGTGCGTTGTTTGGGGAACTCACACAGAATGTCGTTGAACAGGTAAATCTACAAAATGTTCATAATATGGAAAGACTTACCCAAAATGAGAGTGCACATTATGACAATATGGTCAAACAATTGAATACATTAAATGAAATAATGAACAAGTTAGTAGGTTAAATGTGTCAACCAGTTGTGCCTATTGCAAACAACTTTCAAACTAGGACGATTATGGGACATAATCCCCCGATCTTGAGTCCGAATCAAGGGATAGAACCACCTTTTTATCCGTCTACTTCAAACCAAGGGGGCGGTGTAGTGCCAAACTTGAATAGTGGTAATGGTACATCAAACATGGGGGGTAACCCAAATATAAGAGACAATGTCCTGAATAATTGACAGAATACCCCACGTGTTAATGATGGAATAAATACTCAGGCTAACTGTAATAATAGCCCAAACAATGGCAATTTTGTCGTCAACCAGGGACCAAATGTTAGGCCTCAAGCAACTCAACCTGTCAACCAACCTATAGAAATTCCATATGATCCCAACGTTATATTGAGGAATCAAATAATGGAAATAGTACATGATCAAATGGCTTTTGGAATATGCCATGTCATTAGGTCGACTTACACAAAGTCATATCCTGATTGGGTAGACCAAGTATATCCATGGCCTAGAGGGTACAAGTGCCAGAATTTTCATTATTCACTGGTTTGGAGAAGTGTCTACTCTAGAACAGATTAATAAACAGTTGCTCATGTTTTGACAATAAAATAAGTATGTAAAACGTACTTATCAAATACATAAATTAGGTGTTTACTATATTCAATTTCATTTTTAAGAACCGATTTAAAACTTTAAAAGTTAGGTGGTAAATAAAATATATAAATTTTAATTCCTAAAATCAAGCATACAGTTACACGTGTTTCCATTTCAAATAGGACTCCATTTTAACAGTGACGATCGAACAATGACAGAATCCACAGAGAATTCGTCGGAGCAAAAAACTTTGATTCCCATCGTCAGAATCTAATTAATTGAAACCTGCTGAACGATCGAGGTTACAAATTGATAGTTATCGACACTGTATATCAGAAGATCCAACAAATATAAAATCTACAGAGAACTCCTCTGAGCAAATAATTTTGATTCTCATTGCCAGAATCTGGTTAATTGAAAGTTGTTAGTACTGTATATCAAAAGATCAAATAAAGAGAGGATCTAAAGAGAACTCGCCGAAGCAAATGAGTTCGATTCTCATGGTCGAAATCTAGTTAATTGAAACCCACTGGATGATTGATGTCACAAATTAGAAGTTGTTGACACTATGTATAAAAAAATTTGAAGGCAATGGTAACTACTGACGTCAAAGAAATCCATGGCTTGCGATCGATTTTCTTGAATTGTGAAATGTGACATATGCACTATGACATATGACTTGTAACATGTTATATGTGATATTGATCCAATGACCTATGACCAGTTTTCTAGGATCTTTGACGTGTAGATATTGATCTATTACCTATACAATATGTCATGTGAATTGTAACATATGAGCTGTGACCTGTGAATTTGAATCCGTGACGTTTTATCAGTGCATAAAGACGTGATATATAATCTGTGATCAATTAATATTGATTTGTAAACTATTTATAATGACATGTGACATATACAATATAATATGTGACATGTGGACATTTATTTGTGACATATACATAATGACGTGATTTGGTATAAGTGACATATGACCTATCACCACCACTGACACCACCAATAAATATCAACACAACATTTGACATACACTCTATGAACATATAACCACCACCACCACCACAAAATCGCTGCAGCGACGATCTGTGGTTCGCTGCTATAGTGATAAACTGAACATCGCGGGTTCAAATCGTCGCTGACCGACGCGACGTGGTAGTGGCGCGACGCTCAGTTTGCTATTGTCATCGGTTCTCACAGCGGTAAGCGATGTCGTTGATGTGATCGTTGGTGCAGAAGAAAAACAAAGATGGATAGTAGAGAGAAAATAGAGAGTGTAGAGAAAGAGGGAAGAAGAAAATGAAATGGGTTTGAAGTGGGATAAGGTGAGGTGGTGGGTAGATTAATTTAATTTTATAATATTATTATTTTTAATTAAAATATTAAATTATCACCTGATATTAAATCTTCTTTTTGAAATTAAAACTTAAAAAACGGGTCCCAGTGTAATTTTCACTTCCTTTTTCATGAAGAAATTGCACAAAATACCTCCTATTGAGGGATTAAACTATAATTTATGTTAATGAAATTTACTTAGCACCCGTTTGATCCTCATTTTTGGGGTAAAATATATGATGGAATAGTGTTTTTACGGAGACTGTGCAGTTTAAAAAAGAGAAAAAGTTCGTAAAATAAGTGTATAAAAAAATGGAAGAATGTAAAGTTGAAAATAAGTTTTGAAAAAAAAGTATTTTTTAAAAAATGGAACTCCAGGGCTTAACAATTTGGTGATGGGGTCGTGGGTTTTCATTTCACTCTGCAAATTTCTCAGGGTACATGCGATTTAGGAGCTTTTCAAAATTCTGACTAACATTGTACAAAATTCATCAGCAAATACCAGAAGTTGGAAGAAGAGGATGAAGGTGAGCATCTATCGTCAAATTATTATTATTATTATTATTATTATTATTATTATTATTATTATTATTATTATTATTATTATGTCTGTGTATTTGTTCATGTTGGGTATTGCTTGATGGAATTATTTACAAAGAGACCAAAGAATTTGTTGATGAAATTTTAGATATTTAAGAAATACAATTATTTTCATGTTGGGCAACTGCTTGGTGCAATTATTAAGAAAGCCAGGTGCTTTCAATATTTTGTTGCAATGTGACTGGTATTTAATATAGTTAATTTTGACCTTAAAAAATGGATACTATTTTTTAAAGTTAAGTGCTGAATTTTCTCTTCCGATTTTTACAGGATCGATTTTTACAGGATCTTCCTTCTTTTTTGGAAATTTTGGGTTTATTTCGAAGTCAACTTTTGTTTTAGAGAGATATGTTGACGTCAGAGTTTGTTTCTCTATTGAATATATTCTTTCGATTTTCGAGAGGTCCAATCCCAGATATTTTTTAAATCCGAGGCAATTTTAGGAGAGAATATTTCGAAGTCAACTTTTGTTTTAGAGAGATATGTTGACGTCAGAGTTTGTTTCTCTATAAAATATATTCTTTCGATTTTCGAGAGGTCCAATCCCAGATATTTTTTAAATCCGAGGCGATTTTAGGAGAGATAATCTTTCAATTTTCAGAATTTTAGACTAAAAGTTTCATCAATTTTTGATTGTGTAACAACTATTTACTGGCAATTGATTTTAGTCATTTTCGTGAGTTAATATTCTTCATTATTATGTTGGACGTCATGACTATGTCTCAATTTCGAAGCCTATAGATGTTTGTGCTTTTGTGACACTTGTCTAGAATTTTTATGGTTCTACACTCCTTTTCTCGAGGGAGTCTTGATGGTTGAAGCGTTCTTTTGATCTAACAAGCCATAAGTATCGAGCATATATATCTGTACTAGACTTGTGGGCACGAGAATGGCCCTTTTTGTGGCTGACGTGTCATCCAAGTAGACTGTACTTATTTTATTATAGGGGCATTTTCAAAAATGTCCACTTTTTTGAGTGTCAATTGAAAAATGTCCACCAATTTGAATTTTGTATCAAATTGTCAATTATACCCTTAATGGAAAAATGAAGCAATTTGTTTTTTTTCCAATTTTTCACAAATTTCGAGAAGTAGCTTTCATGAGAAGCTACATTCAAATGATATTCTCGACATTTCAAATGTCATTCTCGACATTTGAACCCTATTTATATTTCAAAAGTACACATGTCAAATCTCAATATTAAATGTTCTCGACATTTCAAATGTTGTTCACGACATATTAAATGTCTAGAATGACATTTCATTTTGAACATGACATTTCTCTACATTTGAAATGTCGTTCTCGACATTTCTGCGTCAATGAAAACATTTGTATTTATTGCGATTTGACAATTGTACTTTTGAAATAAATAGGTTAGGGTTATGTGTCAAAATTTTATTGGCCAATAAAATTTTTAATAAAGTGGACATTTTTGTATTTATGTGGAATTATAAATTGTTAATAAGGATATTTTGGTCTAAATTCTTTCAAAATGGACATTTTTGCAATGATGGACATTTTTGCAAATGAACACAAAAAAGTGGACATTTTGTGAAATTTCCTCTTTATTATATAGCACTAGTTTTCCAAGTCCCATTTTCTTATATATGTGAAATAAAGGATTTCAATGTTTCCTTTGTCCTTAGTACTGAAATATTTGAATTGTGGTTCTAACCATTGAACAACAACTCTTGCTTCCCCAAAGTATTATATTGAGCAGAAATCGAAGCATAGTAAATCAGCTTTTATTGAATTCGAGGCATTTTTTCAGATGGCATAAGATGTTTGTAGATTTTCGCCTCTATATTTATTACAAGGAACTTCTGCCGGAGGAAATTAGATGTTTGGACAGTTTAATTTAATGGCTTTTACATAGGAGATATTCTTTCAATCCTCAAGATATTTGACTAAGGCGCTGTCTGTTAAAAATTCTTTTCAGATTTTCATCAATTTTTGGAACGTTATGCAAGGCCCAGCATCTCTCAGGAAGTCCGCAATGACAGCTTCAACTGTTGGATTTGTGATTAAAATTGGAAAAATGGTGTTACCAGACAGACTCTAAAGATATTCTTTCAATTCATAGATTTTTCTCGACCAGAGATATTCTTTAAATCCCTATAGAGATCCGACCCTTGATATTATATCAATTTGAGGCCTTTTATTATGAGGAATGTTCTTTCAATCCCATGATAGTTTGGACCTAGATATTATTTCAATTCAAGAGGCCTTTTACGAGGGATGTCCTTTCAATCCTATGATAGTTTGGCCTCTTATTTGTTCTGAGGCATTTATACCAGAGGGAACCTGAAACTTGAATAATAAGCTTTCTTGTTTATTTCATGGCATATATACTAGAGAAAATTTTCGTGATGATAATTGACATGATATGTATTTAGAGGCATAAAGGCTAGAAGGAATCTTTCTGAGACACTTGAGTTGGAGGGAATTTGAAGCTTAAAGGATTGGCTTCTCTTTGTTCTGAGACCAGTTGATGGGCTGGGGTGGGCTGTAGCCTACCCTTGCCCAAGCCCAGTATCTATAAAAAAAATAATAGAGAAAATTACCTAGAAACCTACTTTTAAAAATTCATTTTCAAAAAATAGGTGGATTAATTTTTATTTCACAAATCAGGTGATAATTAACGATTAATAATTATAATTAATAAAAACTTAATCAACCATTCATTTCAAACAGGATTCCTTCTCTGTCTCCTCACACACTCTTTCTCTACCACCCAAATATCCTCTCTCTCTCTACCACCCACCCCCACTCTCTATCGTCACTCCCAGTAGACAGCAAAAGGGGTTTCATCTCCTTCCCAAACCGATTGGCGATTTCATCTCCTTCTCAGTATTCAATTTCACCATGGAGGAGCGTCGTTGGTTCCGTCTACGCCACTACCACCACCGCCGGACAAGACGCCTCCACCAAGCGGCGTCGCTCTGAAGAAGCAGCACCTCGACAACCACCACGTGAACGTTGCGAAGACGAAACCACCACTTCGAGACGCCGTAGGCCGCTGTCACTCTAAACAGCAACACGAGGGCCACCGTGTGCAAGGTCTCTTCTCGATTTGCCAACACCGAGGCTATGTTGACCGGCGATGTCAAACTGTGGGTTGTGTTTTGTAGTTGAGCGCCGATGATGTCTGTAGTTTGTGGTTTTGGCTGATGAGCGTCGCTACTGAGGTTTTTCGGCAATTGCAGTTTTGTGATTTGTGTGTGTTTGTGGTGGCAAGGTGGGATTGGTGGTGTTGGTAGTGGTGTCGGTGGCGTGTGGAGTGTGGGACAAGTGTTTGTGATATGCATTTGTCTTCCTCTTTGTAGATATTCTCATTTCTCATTGTAGAGATGGCGATGATGGTTGTTATTGAGGATGCAGTGGTAGTTTGGAAGCAGTGGTGCTGATGTGCGTTGTCGTGGTTGATGGCGGTAGAAAAAAATTTAGTTCAGAACAACAAAAATCAATTATTTTCTGTCGATCTATGCAGTAGATTTGATTTTTGAATTGTTGGAGTTTGTTGGTGGTTTTTTGATCCAATTTGCGGTGGTGTGTGCAGATTGTTCGTGGTGACCATTTGTGACCGATTGTGACCAGTTGTGACTGATTGTGATCGGTTGTGACCGATTGTAATTGTTTGTGATCGATTGTGACGGGTTAATTGTGACCAATTGTGACTTGAAATTTTGGAAATTTTTTGGAAGTTGGGAGTGTGTGGATGGGGTACGTAGGTTGATCGGAGCATGTGTTGGAGTGGTTATTGGAGCAGTTTGCCGGAGGGATCGTCGAATAGCCGCCGAAGCGAGTGTCGGGGTGATCACCGTAGAGTTACCGGAGCGACCGTCGGGGTGATCATCGGAACGTCGCCGAGCAGTGGCCGAACCGACGCCGGAGCGATGCCGGAGATGGAGAGAGGTGGTGTAGTGGGGAGATGGGGTGGGTGAGGTGTCATGGGATGTAAATAATTAATATATATTATATTATAATTTAATATTTAATATATTATAATTTAATATTTAATAAATCTATTTACCACATGATTTTTGAAATAATTAAACAAATTTGTTAGTTTTGAAAAGTAATTCTTATATATAAGTTTTGTGTTTTGTTCCCAAAATAATATTGGTAAAGTCCATTTTTTCCACTGTCTAATCCAGTAGCCCCCGTACCCTTCATTCCTGGCTCCGCCTCTGTCTGAGACATTTATGACTGAGGGAATCCAAAGCTTAGGATTTTTTTTTTTTATTGAATAGAGATTCTTTAAATTCCCAATAGATTCGACGCAAATATTTTTTTTCAATATGAGACTTTGATATTATTTATCAATAGGAGATATTCTTTCAATCTCCGAGAGTTGACTCGCTCAGGTCAGAGGAGGTAAGTCTACTTTGGATTTCTAGCTTAGCTCCTCTGCTGAAGCTATATAAAATTATTCAATGAGTTAATGGACACAGACCTTTCTGGGTCTTTAGCTCATAATTGGGTCTTCAATTAGAGTTGGAAAAAATTTCAATGAGTTAACAGAGGCAAGCCTCAATAGGTCATTGGCTCCCTCATTTGATTTTTGAGTAAGTAGAGTTGCCTCATGTGGGTTAAAAGAGGTAAGTCCACTTCTAGTTTTTAGCTTAGCTCCCACGTCGAGGCTTCTATAATAAAACCATCTTGCTAAGTGAGTCCTCGAGGAGTGAGGATTTATGGGCTCGTCTTCAATAACATGATAATTACAAACGAAAGATCGCCTTCAATAGTAGAATTATCATAAGCTAGCCTTAACGTGTAAGGACCGATAAGTTCGTCATGAATAATTGGAGGCCTCACTAGCTGGCCTCGAGTGTGCAATGGCTGATAAGCTGGCACCTGGCCTCAGCATCAAGGATAATCACGAGACAAGGCTCGGAGGGCTTATAGACACCTCGAGTAAAAGATGATTTATACCTAGCTCCTAGCCTCTAATCTTTAGAGATAAACCCAAGCCGCCTCGAAGGACTAACATTTTTGGCCTCAGCTCCTTAAGTCGCTCGAGTCCTATCTGCACAGACGAGCAAAACTTTACAGCTTACCTCATCGATAAGAAATGATGAATACGCCCATTATTACCAAACTTGGTGCAAGAATCCAGCAAGAAAATTCCAATTCACTATAGATGCAGCATGTAATCAAAGGAGAACAAAAAACCTGCACCTAATTATCATACCTCGTTTGGCGGGAATGGTACTGTTGTAGTTTCATTTATTTTAGGTGGTTGGACGAAATTGTCCTTCTAAACTAAGGCATATGCCCTGCATAGTCAAATTTGATGGTTTTGGACGAAAATGACCAATTAAAGTTTCATATAGGGATGCTATTGCAAAATTCAAAGGATAGGTTCTGAATCCGCAGAGTCAACCCCGGATGACAACCCCTCATATGAGGTGAGGCCTGTGCGTAATAAAATAATCGCAGGGTGGGGTGTCATCCGAGGTGTTAACCCTCGAAAGTACAAATAACATTATTGATTGCAAAATGATAAGATCCAATTTTGCAAAATTAATATCCAAAATAACATGTTGACGAAGTCGTAAATGAACACGTGTAGTTTATTTTGACGGACATTATAATTCAAACTGCAAAAAAATAAAACTATCGAATTACAAATATAAAATAGTTCTTTAACTATTTCATTTTTATGCATATAATTTTTATTTTTTTTTCAACTTTAGAATGGTATAAAATATTTTATTGTTTACATGCAACGTGACAGTGTCTAGTAGTTTTTAAAAAGAGCTTAAAGATTTTTCTTAAAGCTCAATAATTGCTTGAGCAAACCTGGCTCTAAGCTTTATATAATTCTTCTTTTTTTCTGTTTTTGTGACATATATATAGGGCTCTCAGCGATTTGGATTTTGATCCAAATTCGATTCGAATCCGATAAAATTAATGGGAGATGAATTTAGGGCCTAAGTCCGATAACTCGATCAAGATCTGAATCCGATAATCCATTAACTAAATAGAGCAAATAATCCTACAACTTTCATGGGTCCCACAACTTTTCAACCACACATTTCAAAAACTTATATCACAATCTACTAAAAATCTAATTTTAATCCCTACCAAACACCCTTTTAATATCATAATTTATTACGCATAATTTTTCTCATTTTGAAACGTATATAATACTGTGACTTTTAATGAAGAATGTAAAGTCTATCAAATTAATATATATTATAATAAATTTTATACTGAGATTGAGAATCCCCTCTTTCTAATAAAAAAGAATATGTTTAAAATATTTCAAATTGGATTATTAGATTGGATACTCGATAACATAAAAAATCAATTACGGATTTAATAATCAAATATCCGTTGGATTATCCGAAAGAATCGGATTGGATCTATGAATTATTCTTATTGGATTCGAATATGGACAGATCCGGTCTATATCCAATCCATTTACGACCATACATATATAGTAGAAACTAAAATTATTGACGTGTTCACTGTTATATAAATACCACCCCAACTTTGTCCTTGTTGTGATGAAATCGAGACGATTATATGGTACACAATTGATGCTACCAAAATTCGTACCTAGATGAATTTGAGCTAGACGAGAGAATTCCACGCAGTCCGGTCTTCGATACCTGAAACAAAGGCGGCGATGTGTGTCCTCGTTGCCCCTCCGATGGTTAAGTCAGTTAAACTTCTTGAGAGAAATTTTATGTTGAATGACTGAAATCAAAAACATACCTTCATGGCGAAGTTGGGTTGCATATTTATAGATGCTGGTGGAGGAGTCCTAGAATGATTGAACTTCCTGTGGTTTGAACTGCTTTAGGTATTTGAGTTGCGTTAGGATTGTAGAGTTGGAGATAGGGTGGAAGTTGTAATGAATTAGGAGTTTGTAAACAATTAGGGTTTCCGGGGGCAAGGGGTTGTGCGAGCGATGTGCCTCAAGCTCGAGCTTAACTACTTCATCTTTTGGGCCAGTCGTGGAGGCCCAGGGTCGGGCCCATTGGTCGAGGTCGGGACCAATTATACATCATCTGAGGCCCCCGTACATCGAGGTCGCAGCAGAAACATGAACTTGTGCTGTGGGCCCAGATGCATCGAGGTATTTAGTGAATTGGGCCACCCCTAATGGGCCTTCGTGCGTGACAGCTGTGTTGACACGTGTATACCACGTGTAGGGTAGTTGGCTTTGATCTTGGATGGGTGACACTTGGCAGATCCAATGGCCAAGATCAAACGACTTTTGACATTCCTTTTGACCTCTATAAATAGTGCTCCTTTTTCACATTTTACTTTCACCGCTTTCACTTTTCACTCTCAATCTCAACCAGCTCAAGATCGGGGACGTAGAGGGTTTGGTTAGCGTCGACTTTGGGAGGTAAGCGTTCGAGCTTTTAAGTTATTTATTTACGATGTCGAGTAGTAGCAGTGGGGGGTCGAGTGTTAGTAGTAGTAGACAGTCGTCCAGGAGTTCGAACTCTAGAGACCCCGACCCCGACGTATCATCCCTGATCCCAATGGCAGTGCCTATCGCCTCGCACCCCGAGGTCGAGGCCATATTGACCTACCCTAGAATACCGACCATGTATAAGGAGCACGTGGTAATAAAAATTGCTAGGGAGTTCGGGGTTATGCCTCTATGTGATATTAGGACCCCCGAGCCCAACGAGAATGTGTTGGATGCTCGGGATGGAGAGATGACATTTTTCAGAGACGCCCTTAAGGCCGGGCTTAGGTGGCCGTTGCACCCTTTCTTCCTAGACTTCCTGACCTCGTACTTAATTTGCCCGGGTCAGCTAGCCCCGAACGGTTGGAGGCTGCTTGTCTATTTTTTTTTATCCTGTGTAGGTGTCTCGGGATTGAGCCTAGGACTGACCTTTTGAGGATGGTGTATGACTTGAAATACTCGCCGGGGTTTAATTGTTTTGTGTATTTGTCGACAAAGGGCGGGTTTAGGACGCCCGAAACCCTGAGCTCTCTTCGCGGTTGGAAAGAGAGATATTTTTTTGTCAAACCACAGAACACCGACCATCCCTTTAGACCGATGCGGTCAATCCCCGATAAGAATAGGTTTAATGAGGGGCAAGCTTACTTCGAGGTCTTGGAGAGGGATAGGCTTAGGCTAGTTAACCACGATCCACTCGCAGCTAAGGTTGATTATCTGCTCGAGGAAGAGACCCTCGACCTCGCCAACGTGAGGGGCATCGAGGGTATGAGACGAATCCTTACTGCTTGTGTTGACTCCCCGATCTATGCTCATGCTGATGACTTCTCTTTTTCCTTGACAAATTTGGAAATGTCTTTCAACCCGTCAGCCCTCTTGGCCAATGTGCACAAGAAAGCGAAGGGCCTGAAGCCCAAAACACCGGCCCCGTCCAAGGGGAAGAAGAGGGCTCGAGAATTGGCATCGAGCAAGGTGGCAACTGAGTTTGGGCAACCATCGGAGCCCTCCCCTCGTCCTTCTGCTTCTCGAGGGCCCCCTGAGATTGTCGACTTGGAGGAAGACGCTTCTCTTCCTCAAGAGATCCTCGAGGATCATGCCCGATGCCCTTTAATTCCGTCCATCGTGGCGAAGTACAGAGGTGATATCGATCCTGGAGAGGGAGTTCGAGCTTTAGAGCTCATCACTCTGAAGGTATGTTTGCCTCACATCGAACATTTGCCTTAGGCAATATTTTCAATTTTCCGAGATTTCCTGTTCTGATCAAGGTTGTCATTGTATGCTTTGAGCATGGCCCGGGGCCTGTCTTTGAAGAGTCTCGAGTTATCGAGCAAAGCTCAAGAGCTAGAGTCTAAGATCGAGCAGAAAGATAAACAAATCAGAGAACTCGAGGTCGAGCGTGACCTTGTTCGCATAGAATTGAGGAAGATGTGAGATCAAATGGGCGAGATAAAAGACGAGGCTGAGGAGGTGAAGCTGGAGCTCATTCAAGTGAAGAAGGGGGTCGAGGATACATTGTCCAAGCCCGAGATCGAGCAGTCGAGGAGTTCAAAGCTTCTGAAGAGCAAAAGAACTTGCTCGGGGAATATGGTTCGGGTTCATACCACTATGGTCTGAAGTTGGCTAGGGCTTACTTGAGGACAAAGTTGCCTGACCACGACAAGCCCCTTATTGAAGAGCTGCAATCAGTGAATGAGCTCGCGAGCGAACTCGAACTATCTGCATCGGAGCCCGTGGATAACGCTGACGAGGAAGTTGCCACCCCCAACGATGAAGACCCAGCTAACCCCACAGACCTAGCTTAGGCTTTTCCCGATCTCGCATGTAATTTCCTCTGTATTTTGAAAAAATATAATGTAGTTCGCTCGAGCTTCGCTTAATGAAAGGTTATTGCTTATTGTTGGTCGTGTATTTTTTGTCTCCTCTGTTTTTTTTTTTATTATTTTTGCCATTGAGGTCTAGTTATGTCGAAGAAGTAGCTCGAGTCCTGCAGAGGAGCTCGAGGCGTATTCTTGGGCTTCTGTTGGCCAAGTAGCTCGAGTCCTGCAGAGGAGCTCGAGGCGTACTACTTGGGCCTCTGTTGCCCAAGTAGCTCGAGTCCTGCAGAGGAGCTCGAGGCGTACTACTTGGGCCTCTGTTGCCCAAGTAGCTCGAGTCCTACAGAGGAGCTCGAGGCTTACAACTTGGGCTTCTGTTGGCCAAGTAGCTCGAGTCCTGCAGAGGAGCTTGATGCGTATTACTTGGGCTTCTGTTGGCCAAGTAGCTCGAGTCCTGCAGAGGAGCTCGAGCGTATTACTTGGGCTTCTGTTGGCCAAGTAGCTCGAGTCCTGCAGAGGAGCTCGAGGCGTACTACTTGGGCCTCTGTTGCCCAAGTAGCTCGAGTCCTGCAGAGGAGCTCGAGGCGTATTACTTGGGCCTCTGTTGGCTAAGTAGCTCGAGTCCTGCAGAGGAGCTCGAGGCGTACTACTTGGGCTTCTGTTGGCCAAGTAGCTCGAGTCCTGCAGACGAGCTCCAGGCGTATTACTTGGGCTTCTGTTGGCCAAGTAGCTCGAGTCTTGCAGAGGAGCTCGAGCGTATTACTTCGGCTTTTGTTGGCCAAGTAGCTCGAGTCCTGCAGAGGAGCTCGAGGCGTACTACTTGGGCTTCTGTTGGCCAAGTAGCTCGAGTCTTGCAGAGGAGCTCGAGCGTATTACTTGGGCTTCTGTTGGCCAAGTAGCTCGAGTCCTGCAGAGGAGCTCGAGGCGTATTACTTGGGCTTCTGTTGG